>JAOYNN010538676.1:0-14220 GCA_025770095.1 Goniobranchus kuniei
ACAATGAAATAGAGATCACTTCTGGGTCAATTTCCATATAGGGATTGATAAATATTGAAATAAAGAGGGTCAGGGTTTATGCGCTACAAGAAGCGCCGAAGCACTCTCCGTAAAGGGGAGAGCAGCGATACTTGTAGCACGACTGTCCTTCTCGATGTGTTTACAGCGGGTGCTACAATTAGCGCAAACGCCTCTGCAGGGTTAAAAATACAAATAATTGACTTCAAACTTTCACATCTCACTGATGAATACCTCCAGTTTAATAAAAACTTGCTTTTAATACAAAAACTTGTATGACTTTTTGTATTTAATCCTTCAAAATGATTACCTGGTAGGTATGAAGATTAATAGGTCTAAATCCGTGAGATCTGACTTAGATCTAGATCTAAATTCTAGTATCCTCTTCATTGTATATGAATCATCCTTGATTGATAAATCAGAGTCAGTATCAGATGAAATATCTTCTGATATGAAATTTCGTATGAAATCAAAGACAATTGCTCATGATTTCATGTTTGAGAGGCCATCCTAGACAGCACAGGCAGTTTGAGAATTCTTGTCAACATTTCTACTCTACTTTCTGATCTAGACACTTCTAGCAGTTCAAGCAGTTCTTCCCATCATCATAGGCTTCAGCTTTCACTTTTAGGAGGCAAGGGAGGTCACTTTAAGAAAAAAAATTGTGCTCTAAATGAGGTGCAGTGTGTTGAGTGGCAACTGAACAGATCAGTAAAAGTCAACACAGGCGGATAAGAGCGGATTGGCAGATTAAGTGTTAAAACGAGCATGATAATTTTATTGTCTTTCATCTCCCCCTTACTGTAACTTCCACCCCCGCCTCAAGTTTGACACGCACTGTGTCGCTGTCTTGTCTGGTGTCATGCTGTTAACGATTCGGAAGGTGAGGAAGGGATGGCAGGATACAGCCTTGCTGTGATGAAACAGTCTTATAAGGAGCCTTTTTCTCCCCCATCTCTTCTAGTTAGCATAGTGATTACATCTCACTACAGGCAGGATTTCACATTACTTTTTGTTCGCATTCTGAGACGAGTAGGGCTTTTCGTCGATTCATCACCGACCAAACTCCTCTGCTCTGCACTGAGTTGGTATGGGTTGATGCCTGCCTAAGATCAAGGTGGAATCGGTCCGACCAGCCTTTCATAAATTTGGTCGATTAAGCTCGAGCCGAGGACTTCGCTTAACCGGCCCACCACTATTTATTATCTTTTAAAAGGCATTTTGGTTTGGTTTGCAGTGAAAGAATACAAAATACATAAAACGTAAACATCACACATTGACATAAAACTTCATCTAAGCACAATAATAGTACAGGGTGATCCACAAAAAAAGCAACACATTGGGCCTCTATAGCCCATTCAATAGGCTTCAATGCACACCAAAATCTCATAATAGATTATCACCTCCAGTTGAACGTCTGCATGGCGCACACTTTCAACACTTTACTATAAGGATTTAAGGTAATTATTGGGTTTTCCCGATGTCCTCTGGCTTGTGTGATAAATGAATCACCCTGTAGTATCTACATTATGCAATAAACAAACTACATCAATAAATGATAATAATAAATTCTGCCAGAATGTAAAAAACACCAAAAAGTTTTAATGATCTTGGGCTAAAAAAAAAAAAAAGTGAACATTCTGAAGTTGTTATTGCTTCATCGAAAGTTTGTAAGAGTTGACAATTTTAATGTAATTGATACAAAAATGCTGATTAGAGAAGTTGAATGATCTCTGTCGATGTATCTCTGACCTATGACCTCTGTCACTTTCATTTACATTTTATAGGCTATTGATACAACTCGGCCTAGGCCTGTGTTTCGATAAAATAACATTGTGGATCTAGAGTGTAGAATACAGTCAAACACGGGTAACTTGACTAGTTCTATTAAAAAACAGATAAAACAGAGAAGTGATCTTAAAACTTGTGTTTACCTGGTGAGAAGATTCTGTGCCCAGATTGTCATCTTCATCAGCTGTCTCCGTGGTCATCTTTCCAGATACACCTGACAGAAGAAATGGAGACTTGTGACAAATGTCTCAAGATCTTACAGAGAGTTCGAGAAAAACAATCATAAAAAAACAAAAAACAAAAAAACAAAACAGAAAAACCTACATCCACTAATGGCATGGCCACAAATTTACTCTATGAATTACAACTGAAAAACACTTTTCTCCTAATTTCTTCCCCATCCAGCTCCAGTTGCTTTTGTTTCTTAACGTTGCATCAACTTCTTAGCGTTGTGGGCGTCGGTGGCTAGAATGAACACATCTCGGTATGAGTCAAGAGTAAAGAGGCAATCACTATGGTCAGTACAAGCATACGTGACTGCGTGGGTTCGAGCCTCGCTAGTGTGTGGTCAGGCTCATAACTGCAAGTCATCTGCCTTGTGTCCTTGGGTAAGGCACTTTACTTCGCTTACCTCACTCGAATCAGGTGTGAATGAGTACCTGGCCGTTAAGACAGCGCTGTCTCTGTCTGAAAAAATGTATTCACGTCTAACAGGCTGCACGTCTTGTTCTGAATGTTCTGTGTTGCTGTTGGTCAGGGGAGTAAAATGTCATTGTATAGCGCCATGAGCATGGCTACGGTGAAACGTTTTACTATATAAATGCCATCTTTTACCTTACTTTTTTTTTATTAGAAATGAAAAGTTGCTTTAGCTTCTCCATTGGTTCATTTTGTGTATTGCAATACAGTAAACATTAAAAGTTAATTTCATCTCTTACAATCAAGTGACTCATGTAGCACTGTCTTTTACACAAAATTGATGCCAATTTTTTTTTTAACCTGGTTAATCATACTAGATTGCTTTCATTCTCTCATGATCTGTTAAAAACACTTTGAATAATTATATTGCATGTTTGTGCACCTAGGGCTATGCTTTGATGGGATTAGGCGCTACACAAGTGAATTCTATTATCATGATTATTATTATTATCATTATTATTATTATATTATTATTATTAGTAGTAGTAGTAGTAGTAGCAGCAGCAGCAGCAGCAGCAGTAGTAGTAGTAGTAAACAGGTATTTTTTTAGGATCAATGTCTTACTTGATTTGAAGTTATAAATTTGACACATTTCTTACCACAGAAGCTCAAGCATACTTACTTGTCATCTAACTTCAACCATATTTACCGCCTGCCTTTTGCATCAGGCCAAGTGTTCTCAGCCAGCATGTTGGATACCCTTTTATACCAGGTACCAGCTTAGATCAAATCTCCTGCCCTGAAAATTTCTTTGATTTTCATGGAATTGCTTTCACCATTTAGCGTTCCCTGTTGAGCAACGTTTATTCTATCAATTCAGATGGGTTTTATTTAAATGATGCACATAGATATAGACAGATATGAATTGTTATTATTATTATTATTATATGTGTTTATTGCAAACTTTTCTCCATGATAAATTAATTACCTTGGATGTTGTTTTTTTCTCTCAACAGACTTTTGTCAAAGGTTACCTCATTAGTTTTGTGCGACTTCTTCTGGGCATAGATGCAGAGGAAGGATCTGGTCATTTATCTAGTGTAAGATAATTTTTAGGTTAACATGTTTTGATTAACTAATATTTCATGAGAAAATTCATTCAGCAAAGAGATCTCCATCATGCAGTTCCTTTGCATAAAATTCTGTATTATTTCAAACTATGAACTTTTGTTTCAAATTTATATCAGACATATAAAATTTATGGGCATTGATGCAGAGGAAGGATCTGGTCATTTATCTACTGTAAGATAATTTTTTGGTCTACATGTTTTGAATAACTAAATGTTTCATGAGAAAATTCATTCAGCAAAGAGATCTTCAACATGCATTTCCTTTGCATAAAATTCTTTTTGATTTAAAACTATGAACTTTTGTGTCAAATTTATATCAGACATTTTCCCCCACAAAATGCCCTATTTGCTCAAGGACATGTTAACTGGCCAACTTATGTAACTGTTGATTCTTGCATTCATCTTACAGATTCGTGTGAAGCGTGCAACCATTGAAAAGTTTCCAGAATTTGGAGAATTATATGAAGGTCTCTGTTCAGCAACAGGAGAAATACCATTTGCAATATATAGAACAGACAGGCTTTTCTCTGGCCAATCTAAGAAAGAGACATCTGAGGTAATACTGATATTAAGAAAACAAATTTTTTGTTTTTTTTCAGTTTTCTGTGTATGCTTTAAGGGGGCAAGCATCATGAATTTTGCATGAATTTGGACAAAATTTTCAAAAACAATTGTGGCCAAAACGATTCTTTGGCCCCAAATCTTTAACTTAAATACATTCACAACCCATAATATGTCTTTAGAAGTCAGAACTCAGTTCTCTTTCTATACTATGAAGCAAACTGTTGTTGTTTTTCTCAAAAAGCCATTTTTACACTGCCTTGTACCATGCCAGTCTCAAATCTAAAAAATTATTCAGTCTGTAACCATGAAATTTGGCATGCTGTCTCACAAGGAATAAATGGGGTTGATAGGCTATTTGTTTTTTCAATATATTTTATGAATTTTTATGGGCATTCTTGTAAAAGAAAATGCATTTTTGGGTGATATTTTCAGGTGATTTTCAACATTTTGTAAAAACTTGAAAAGTATATTCATTAAAGAATTGTGAAAAGTATAATTAGTTTTGAAGATTTTGAAATTCTACAAATGTTTGTTTCCGTTTCCATAGCAATCGATAATGGTTCTATATTTAATTTATGCTTTTATCTCTGTTTCTATACTATGTGTACATCCTGTGCTCATTTAGTGCCTTTAGATTAAATATTTACAAAAAGGTGTATAATTAGTTTTGAAGATTTTGAAATTCTACAAATGTTTGTTTCCATTTCCATAGCAATCGATAATGGTTCTATATTTAATTTATGCTTTTATCTCTGTCTCTGTACTATGTTTACATCCTGTGCTTATTTAGTGCCTTTAGATTAAATATTTACAAAAAGGTGTATTGGGTGTAGCTTGCCCCTTAAGCAAAGTTCTGTTGAAGTTTTTGTGTTGCCATATCTTGAATTCTTGGGCATGGTGAAAACTGCTTGTTGTTGCTTTGTAATGCAATAAATAATTCGTAAAAACAAATAAACAAATTTGCAAATATATTTGGGATGAAAACTCACTATTCCATGGGTCATTATGGTTTATAATAGGACTGAAAATTAAATATAACAAATGTAATCCCAAGTTGATATGATGTGACAAAATTTGAAATAAATGGTGATTGGTTGCTGATATCTATTTCAGAAGACAAGCGCGACAAAGTTAGTGAAGTCAGATTCCACTTCAAGCGAGCATCGCTTTGCACACAACAGTCAACATGGGCAGGGAGACATGGGAGGACTAATTAGTCACAGATTGAAATCTCTGGATATAAAACAAGAGTATGGTAAGTTGTTGAAGAACTTCATATCATCTTGGTTATAGTCGACATATCATAAAACTCTCCAAGTTACTATCATACAGTCAATGCTGGGAAACAACTCAACAATTGACTTATCTGAAAAAATTGTGAAAGGTGGAAGGTGGATTACCCACATGAGAATATGGTGAATACAACTGGTTCAACCTTCATGGCATATTAGTTTCCAGCCCATTTTTAAAAATTTTGTTGATTGGTGTTTTTGCTGTTGACTTAGGAAAGAGCTTTTAATTAAAATCACAGACTAGAAGTGACCAGATGGGACAGTGAGCGCAAACATCCGTGATAACAGTGCAAACAAAAGTGAAATCAAGTCTCATAGGGGTAAACACAAGCATGTGGCTATGTTGGTGAATGGAAATTATGAAGAATTGTAGTGTGAGTGTGACTCTTGCACACTGTAAGTTTTAATATCCATGTTCCTTTATTCTTCTTTAATTTTACCTAGATGAAAAGTCCTTGCTTAGCCAGAGTCAATTACAGGAAGTAGGCCTCGCTGTCCTGTCTGATCTTTTCTAGTCTGTTTTAAAATTTAGCTTTTAGGTTTGTTTATTTTTCCTTTCTATCTTTTCCCACTCCCACTGAGTGTCACCCAAGGCATGTCCATCTCATGATGCCTTTAAGATGGGGTGTTCCCTCTCCTAATCCCTGACATACTTCTCCTACCCCTCTTTACAATCAACTAGTTCCTGACATAGACCACAAACTGAAATGCATGCAGAATCCGGTCTTTCTCACCTGACCTCCACTCGTATCATTAGGTTTTACATGTAGGCCCTATTGATATTTGAAGCTAGGCCTAAGCATAGTGTGGACATTTCCATGCTGGATCAAACTTGGAAATTTTCCTGAATTTTTTTATCTGGATCATCAGTTGATATCATCAAGCATTATGCAATAAAAAGAAGGAAATACTTAGCTTATGGAATCAATTGATGAAATTCTCCCTATGAACCAAAATGTGTGAGGATTTGAAAATTTCTTTGCAGGTGCAGTTCGCAAGAAACCAAATGTTCTGTCCTATGTTATTATCAATCCATCCTCCAAGATGAAACTTCGAATAGGTGATATTGTGTAAGTATCTCCATAAACTTATAGATTATCCCCAGTGGGCATAATGGGAAAAATGATATAATAACCGTGGACTATAAAATAAAACGGAAATCTATCAATTAAAAAAAAAAAAAGAAAGTCCATCTAACCTAGAGGACAGGTTGCTTATTCAAGCTTAAATTTCTCTGTCTAGTGTATAAACAATAAAACAAAAAATTGGAGCAAAATTTACACAAACAAGTTTCAGAGGAGAAAAGTCAACAAATACTATGCTAATAACTAATTTTAAAGTTGGCTAGTGTTCTTTATTGCAATTTCAACTCAGTAAGAAAACGGAAAGATTATGTATCCAATGGTGATGTCTCATAATGTATTATTGAATGTCACTATTTTACGCTTGAAATTTTGGAATGTTATTTTTTATTCGTATATGGGAATTTAAAAAAAAAAATCTCTTTTGCAACAAAATTACATTATTGAAACACTCAACCATTTCCAATCCTGTCTTGTTTGTTTTCTTTTCTTCAGATATGTACTTCAACCCTCATCCATGTATGCTAAACCAAGCAGACAGAAATTGTATGTTCGCAAGTCTTTAAGTTACAGTGGGCCTTCTAAGTCTGATGGCAGTCCTTTAAAAGGTCAGGGAAATTCTGGTGCTGAGCAAAAAGTAGGCAGATTCAAGCTGCGCAGGTTTTTGTCAGATAAGGCCACAACATTCTCAACTTCCAAGTCCTTACAAGTACCAGGAGACGGGAATGAAAAAACTACGGGTGTTTAAACAGAAGGTGGTGTGTGGCAAGTGATTTGTCTTCCCTGAATACTGTTGGATGTATAAATTCATTTTAACTTTCAAAATTTACAAGTAACGTAATGTTGAACAAATTTTGTACTGAATATGACACATTCCCTCTTTATTTGACACATTCTTACTTCGTCATGTTAATTTTTACTTGCCGCATCAATGTAATATTTTTAGTCATTTCATTCATTATATCATATTTCACACCCATTTGATTGATTACCATTACCTTGTTTAGGGCTTCTATGGAACTAAGAAATACATTAACAAAACTGTTTGAAAAAAGGACAGTAGACCAACTTATCATAAGAATACATTATAAACCATTTAAATATGTTTAAAATGAACACGAGTGAACCAAAAAAATGCTAAACCGAAAAAACTTGAAGCGTTGTTTGTCCTCCCTCTTTATTATTATTGACAAACTAGCAATAAATTAAACTGAAAGCCCATGCCACAGAACTTGTATTAAACTGGAAAAAAAAACCAACAACCTAGCCCATTGTTTGTGATACAGCTTAAGTTCACCTGCCAGCTGCCACCAGCTGTACAAGTAATAAACAAAGGCAGTGAGTATTGCTTGCCTTGTCTCAACTGCATTATTGTATCAAAAGAGGCAAACTCAATTCAACAGACACACACCCATCCACCTACACAAGCACACCCACACACGACCCCCTGTCGGCTAAAATAAACTAAAATATGTTTAAACCGAAAGAAAAAAGTCTTTTTTGTACAAATAATGATGTTGACAGTTACTGGTACAATGTAGGCTACAAATTTTCATACCAATTCTTTATGTTTGATCATAACATAACATTATTTCCGTACTTATTTTACTTACTTACTGCCCTTTATACCTGATGGTGTTTAAGGCAGCAAGAAAACTTTTCCACTCCTGCCTGTCTTGGATTTTCTTTTGGATGGTGTTCCAGATTGAATCTTTCCAGGATATTAAGGTTATACATAGTGGCTTCCATCTCATTGTTTTGGCATCACAATGTTCTGTTAAATATTGCCAGAGGAGGAGTGAAAATACTCACAATTCACATATCAAATTTTTCTTTTTACATTTTATACTTTTAACAATGTCAAATTACTATTTCACTTCCTCCTGCCTTAACTCATTTGATCTGAAGACTCTTTTCTGAAGTCTTGAGATATCTTATCCAAGTCATTTTCATTAAACTTATCCTCAAAACAGACAAAGTCACATTATCTCATTATGGCATCAGATCAAAGAAATATGCTGCAGTGGCATTTGGAAGTAGCCTGCTGGTAATTAAATTTTTCCTGTGAAATCTCTGTATAATTTAACCCCTTCAGAGACATTGGGTCCTCAATCAATGTGTGAACAGCTTGTCATGCTGTGCCCCATGTCGGGTTGTTACAACTTATCCATCACCTCATTCCTATTTGTAACAATGATTAGGGCAAATGCAGACCTATTGGCATTCTTTTATTGATGAGAATGTATTTACAGTGAAACAATGCATATGTGTACATGTAACTGGATTTCATATAGAAAAAGTACGTTGTCAAAATAATTATCAATTAAATTATATTCCAAAAACAGTCTGTTGTACAGCATATTTGCTGTGCAAGTGCATGCCATGCAAATGCCAGCATCGAGGAAGAGCAATGCTAACCCCATATGACAGAATTTTTACTACATAAATAAAACGTCTAAATAACGACACACTTCGAACAAGTTGCACATTCAGATCAAGCTAGCCAAACAAAATATTTGGGTAAATTACTGTACAAACACAGCAATTGTTGTCAACCCTTTCCTTCTTCTTCTCCACGTTTCATTCTTCCTCCATTCACCACTCTTCTCCTCTCCTCCTAATCCCCCATCCCCTACCCCTTGTCCATCTTATGAATAGGAATGATTCCTCCTCCCATTCATTACCTACACCACCCAAAAGAACACACTAGAGATAAGGTAAGCATGCTTCGCCTACACAATACCAATTCCATGAGTGCTACATGGGTACTGTGTTGATCAGAAGCTTAAGGATAGCCCACACATAATACATGTACGATATCATGTGAGCACATAATGGGTATTGACATTAAATTGATAAAAGGTGCATTGTTGATGCCTAGGATAGCCAATGCCTTGGCTAGATGCTTTAAGTTCACTTCCAGTGTTAAGCCTAAGCCTGGCATGTTATGACTGTAATGTGACTTCATCGTTGCATGTTTACTGAGTTGATAAGATTAGATAGGGTCATCTTAGTCTCATTTGACTCCCCACACTAGCATCATCAACTGTAACTCTACCTACACTATATAGATCTCTCCATAATTGTGGAAGTGCATGGTTTGCACAAGTGCATGCATTGACTTCATTCCAAAGTGTGTGCACTTGTGCAGCATATATACTGTATCTAAAAATACATTTTTACAGAGTACGTTATGGACAATTTATTTTATAAAGAAAAAAATGGTTGGGGACTTGGGACCTAGAAAAACATACTCTGCATCCTTTCCGAGTGTACCTGATGCCAGTTATGTACTTTAGAGATTTCACTGTAACTGAATGCCAATAAAAGAGATCACTCTACTTCTGTGGTCTTATAGTAAAAAAAAAAATCTACCATACCATTGCAGTACGGCTGAGCTTTAGGGAATAGATTCATATATGTAATTCATATTCCTGTTTCCTCAAGATATACCGTTAAGTGCACATTTTTCTACTTTTGTTACCAAGACCTGATCATGGAGGCAATTCACATTATATGTATCATTATTGCCTTGCACAAGGCAGACAGGCTCAACAGTTGATCATGTTGTATGTAAATCAATTCAAGTGAGAAAGATAACACAAAAATCCTTTGTTTTGTTGATTTTTGCTAATGTGATGTAAATTGCATTTCAAATAAATCATGATGTGATAATTCAAATAAATTTTTCTTTAACATTTATTGTATGGTGTGTGAGCCATGTGGTGTCGGAGTATGACACTCATCCAGGGAACCAAATGTGATGATTCTATTCTTGGTTGTTGATGTTAGGCTAGAGCCAGTTCCTGGAAAAATCCTGGAAAATTTTTAAATTTTGTTATGCTCCCTAAATCCTATGACAGGTACAAGATGGATGCTAAGGTCCCATGTGCAATTTAAGCATATTAACTGGAAATTTAGAAGAGGAGGCTGAGAGCTATTAATGGTAAATAGCACTGTCTGTACTTCTGATATTCAAGGATGTCCTTGGGGAATCCGTGTTTTCCAAAATGTTCCGGCCATGGACATTTTTTGTGTTCAAATCTCCAGTTTGCCTGAAAAAAATTTGCCAAAACTTTCTTCACCTTGGCACCTGGCCCAAAAGTGACCAGATATCTTGTACTTGGACCCATACCCATACTCATTACTACTTCTTCCTTCTGGCCATTTTTTTTTTGGTTCGATCTTGCCTTCTTTTGTTACCAATATTGGGATTCGATTGTTTAAAAATACATACATGAAATATCTAGATAATTTATTGAGTAGAATTCATTAGGGTTACTAAGTTTGTGGTGATTTGTTAAGTTTTGATTATTCTTTTTAACATCCGGATTCTAGATCTTATCTGATTAGCCTAAATCTAGATATCTTGATTTAGATCTAGGCCTAGTGCGAGCATCAATCTCATGGTTCAAGAATGAACCACTGGGAGGAAGATTTTGTTCAGCGGGGTGACAGTAGCCAGAAAGTTATTGATCAAGGAAAACATTCAAATGCAAATGGTTTCAGGAGAAACTTAATGATGGCTGTTACTTTTCTGGCGTTTTTGAAAACAATGAAAGACTGTGATATCCAATCTTTCTGACTATTGCAGGATCGGGTGAGGGGACAGATGAGATATGAGCAAACCATTATTTAGTATTAGACTAGATTCCAGATCTATATTATTATAAATATTGAGAAAAATCTTAATCTCATAAGGCAGCTACACAGGATTAATTAGGTGTTTTATGACACACGAATAATGTGAAACATGATTACCTATTGTAATGATAAAATATGGGAGTACATTTTACCTGAATAAGTTCAGGTTATATCCTCCTGACCATAGGGCATACCTGATTACTAATGGCAATACACTTCTTTTTTTTTTTTTTTTAAAGTTAACTGCTACATGGAATACTCATTTAGTAAACAACATATAAAAACATATATACATGCCTTGATAGTTGTTAATGATACAAAAGAAGCATTCCATTTACATGAGTCTACACTATGTTAATTTTTTCATATAAACTTCACATTAAAATTTAAGACCAATAATGCTCTCCATTTTCAGAATACACATGAGGTAACTTTCTCATCTCCAATGAGAATCCCGCCCTTGAGTTCATCATAAATTACATTTTGATTCTGATAGGACTGAGCATATTATATAGATTAAAGTCAAAATCTTATCACTATTTTCCTTGACAATCCTAATATAATATTTCCAACACAGTTCAAAGGAGAATCTTTTTTTTTTTCAAGTTTCAGTGACGTACAGGAAAGTCATATGGAAAGGAGGCTAACACTGCCTTTCTCATTTCTCCTGGATTAAATGGTCCATAAGAGTTTGCCAACAAGAAAACTCTATCTTTCAAAAATCATTGTAAAATAAACTCTTGTGATGAAACGTTTTTTAAAGTGAGGTTTCAATGTAGGCTGATTCAATAATGTGGTAATCTTAAATGACATTAGATGACTATGACTCATAGTCATAGGCCACAAGATTCATGACAAATGGATCTAATGAATCAATGCATCTTATACAAAGAAATAAAAAATAACATTCATTAACGTTGACAAGGTTTTTTTGAAACAACATAATAAATAAATAAATAAATAAGACCAGAGCAAATATCCTTAGGATCTCTCAGAACATCTGTTTTTGTTATATTTTTATTTTGTTAAGAGATTTATGAGAATAATTCAACTCTTTCCTCCATTCATAAAACTGTACAGGTTTATCAATTTATATTTCATAAATAAAGCGAAATTCATACTGTATTCATTTCCAAGCTCATCTCTTATTTTTTCTCTATACAGTTCCATCGATAAGTAAATTAAATAATTATGTGCATTACTATTTACAGCTAAAACAACCGTTTTTTCGAATGAGAAGCTTTATTTGCCAACATCAGTATCATTATTACTCTTAGATGTTTTGTACCATCTCCAGGCATACAAACCCACAACAGCTGTGGTTATCCAGGTTGCAATGACGATCTGGAAAAGTACAAATGAATAAATGTGAAGACTTTGCATTAATAATTCCCTACTAAGATTAAACCAATGAAGGGACTGCAAATAATACAAATAAACATAACATGCATGCAACAATCATCCTCTTGAAGAAATATCTCCTAAACCTGCCAAGTCTATGTTCGTCTTTAGAGAGGTGATATATTATTAGCAGGTATCCCCAACCTAAACTATTTAGAATTAAAAATAGACTGCTGGATGGTTTTTCATTGACATTGTAGGTTTTTGGCATAAGTCGGATGTGACAATTGAGATGGATGATGAACAGCATGGCCCGAATAGAATTAGATTCCGATTTTCAAGATCCTTATAGATTCAAAACCTGAATCAGATGAAGATCAAGACTCTCAAGTGATGAAGTTAACCCTGGAACCCCTGAGCAAACTATATTATGGTGATGCGGCCATCTTTATGGTAGTCTGCTAGGCTGCTAGGATCACCTATGTGTGATCAGCTCTCGCTACTACATTGCACTCACTCATAACCATACAGTGATATAAAGGGCGGTCAAGGTCGAGCCTGGGCCTCGAGCTTTTGTTTCTAAGTTATCTTAGTCCATCTGGCTGTTTCTTTGGATCCGGTAATCTAATGTCAGTCATGTCAATATTAATCCAATGAAATTCAGCCAAACCAGTGACTCTAACATTGAGTCAACATGCAGAGCTTTGATTTTGGAAAGGGTGTGGCTAGGATAGAGCATAGCTCAATCGTTTGTTCGAACGCACTTCTAAGGATACAACTACTGTCCTTTGTATAATATTACGCATCACTCATAACATCAATCAGGAATCAAACAGAACACCCTCCACCCAACTCTAACAGACAAATTCCTTACCCCAACCACTCTTTAGTTTCTTCCTTTTTCTATTTTTCTTCTCCCCCATCCCTCTTTCCCCTAAACCAAGATTTCGATGGCATTCACTATTGCAGTTCAGCTGTGGAGTTTCTTTGTTCCTCATTCTCCAATTAATACACAGTGAACACACACTTTGACTTCACTTTTTAGTTCCTACATCTGCTTTTTTGTTTTTCTAATCACATCCATCTGCCGCTTTGACCCACATGGCGTCTTCAAAGCCCCAGGCCAGATGACTTCCACTGTGACCAGACATCAGAGTAAGCACAAGAACATGTGAAATGATTCCTTGGGACTTCAAAGTCTCTTTAACAGGGGGTAAAGTTTTCCGCGGATCCGTGAATATCCGCGGCAATGCTGGTGTCGGGCTAGGATCCGTGGCTGCGCTGCTGTCAGCAGAGAATCCACAGTTCCACTCCGCTCAAGCCGGTCATGAGAAGAACCCCGCTGTTTCATAATTGTATCTATCTACATGTAGAGATCTATTACTATTACTGAGAGAGAAAATGCGTGGTGTGCGAAGCTCAACTTGTATAAGGCATTATGACTTGATTATTGCACTAGCTATGGAAAAAAAAATCATACTGCATAGTACTGGTAGGTCTATGTAGGCCTATATTGGCCTAGGTCTGTTGCAGGACGGCCTTCAGACGAGATCAAGGGTGATGTTGGTAGTTTTGGTGATCGCGTGCTTGTGTTGTTGCAGCTTATGTGCGTGTGTGTGTTTGTAAGGAATGGGAACAGTGTAGGCCGTATATTGTGTGTGTGTGTGTGTGTGTGTGTGAGAGAGAGAGAGAGAGAGAGAGAGAGAGAGAGAGAGAGAG
>JAOYNN010538787.1:0-14214 GCA_025770095.1 Goniobranchus kuniei
CAGTTCAGCAGTGTCTTGGTAGGAATTGGGTCAAGGGAACAGGACTTCGGAGAACATGATGTTAGGATATTTTTCACTTCGGAAGAAGTAACTGGCATGAAGGATTGGAGGTTCGGTGGACACACAACATCCACCCTCCCCTGGTTAACAAATTTAGTATGAAACAGGTAAGCTAAACATACGACATCCACCCTCCTCTGTTAACAAATTCAGTATGGGACCGGTAGCCTAAACATATACAACATCCATTCTTCCCTGAATAACAAATTCAGTATGAAATAGGTAACTTAAACAAACAACATCCGCTCTCCCCTGGTTAAAAAACCAGTATGGATTTGTTACGTTTACCACGGAAAAGATGGGGATTATAAAATTGTCAAATAAGCACCCATAACAATGCCAATAAAATCTTAATTAAATGCATAATATAATACTACCATTATATCATAACATAGTCATTGTTCATGGATAATTAATGAAAATACATTTTACATAGGCAATATCATTGCAATATGCATAGAATTTCATTTATACCAAAGTCAAAGTAATACCTTCATACACTTTTGTGCGATTTCCATATTTGGTTAAATGTGATTGATCAATGGAGAAGGAAACACATTAAAATATACATAACGCTAGCAATGCTCATACTGCAAAATGTAATTTGTTTGACTTCGTCAAATATACCTTCAAACATAATCTTTTCTCATTACCCACCATTCATTTCATCTCAAATGACAACCGAGCGCATGCAAACAACTTCCATTTTGAGGTCGCCTACTGCAGCTTCCAAGCGCCTAGCTTTAAAGAGCCTTAATTTCTAGTTTAAATTTGTTAATTTGTGGTGATTTCTTTGATGGATTAAATTGTAAATATTGTGTAAGGTTATGTTCTAATGATTTATGAACTATAAGGTAAGAGAAATTGCCAGTAGATCGACTAGATTAAAGCGGATTTTATTTGTTCACTGAAAGATGATCTTTTATCTAATGGCCAACAATCGGATGTTCGCGCAGAAGATAGATCTGGAGATCAGGGATTACGTTTCGATGACAGTGATAGTGAATTAGATTAAGCTACCATTAAATCTCTGGGGTGGAAATTATGTTTTAGCAATGGACCGAGTTGGAGGTCTTGGTGATTCAGTCTACGTGAACTCTCAGGGATGAAGAGAGGGTGGACATGAAGGAGCAGAGATGGCAAATTCATTAAAATTTGTCTGCTGACCGAACTGAATGAAATGAGGCAAGAAATAAAAGAGGTAAGAGAAAGTTCGATGGACACGGACTCTAGGAAGAAAACGAGATTTAACGAAACTTTGAGCGAAGAGGATGTTGAAGCTCAAAGAATTGTTAACAAGAAAATCAAAGCTCAAAAATCGGAGCTAAATCTTGATTTCTCCACTGACAGGCCAATCGTGGCTGAATGAATCAATGAAACTACATGTTGGTCTGGGCTTCTCAAATTTTGAAAAGACTCAAAACTAGGCTTAAAAATCCCACGTTGGGGTTAATCTAAAATTAGATCCGGAAACGGGACACAGCATTGCCAGATAATGATGAAATTATCAGCCTTCATCCATGCGATGATCGACTTTAGTTGTTGCTTAGGGAGGACGCAGTTGATGATAACCAGGATGATGTTCTCGTAGAAATAGAGAAAGAAAATGACTATGAAAAGAAGAAAAGACCTGAAGTTTACCCTAAATTAGCAAGCACTGTTTACTCGAGGTTTACTACAAGGTTATCCGAGAACGCCATAAAAAGTAAACTGGAGAAATACAGTTTGCCACAAAATTGCGAGGTTATCGCTCCAACTACGTTAAACCAGGAGATGTTGCAGGCACATGTTGAGCTGAAAAGAAATGACAGACAGGGCGATGCTAGGCAGTAGCAGTAAAATAAATGATTACTAAAGCCACTTCTGCAATTAACACTAGGCACGGAAAAACTTCATAAATTTAGTGCTTCTTGTGAAAAATCAGTTGAGCCAACAGAAGTGAAAAAAGTGGCAAACCAAGTCATTGGAGTTGCCCTTGACGCCATCTTTGCATTTCTTGGAAATACTCAACTTGATCAGTCTCTCAGACGAAAATACATGTATACGATGCAGAAAGATTTGCTCACTGATTGATATCAGATCGATTTATCACCAGAAAATAGACAGAGCAGAAAGAGACAAATTATTTGGTAATGATGAGACCAAACTCATGAAAGAGGCCAGGAAGGCTAATAGACTAAATAAAAGACGAGGAAGTTGCCAAGGATATTACACCCAGAGAAAACCTTTTTTATTTGGAAGAGGTCTGAGGAGGTACACTGCTCCGACCAACAGATTCCCTTACAAGAAAAGAGGAGCATAATCAGGGAGGAAATACATGTTAGTGACACCAAGGAGATCAGGGTGAGTACTTGCAATAAGATCCTCCCTAGGGTAGTTAGAGCTAGATCTAGATTGGTAGTTAGAGATAGATCTAGATCTGCATCAACGGACTTGAACTATGATAGTATTTCTGTTCAATCACACGGTGAAGTAATCTCAATCCTTGTCCATTTAATTTATGGCTAGACAAATCAGAAACAGCATTGAAAAAAAGAAAATAACTAGAAATCAAGAAGCACTTAAAATAGTTTGTTCGCGCAGCAATAGAACTTGATTTAGACTCAGACACAGTTTCAGATTCAGATCTTGGAAATGAAAGTTCCAGATCTAGGTCTAAGACTCAGACTGGTAATACAAGCAACGTTAATTATATTGATTTTGCTTTGCAGTGTAACAATGATAAAAAAAAACAAGCAGTTGAAGAAGAAGTAAGATCTCTTTTGCAGATATGGGTAATTGTAAAGTGTGATCATTCTGAGAATGAAATTACATGTATATCATCCATTTTCACTAAACGTAAAGAAAGATTACAGAGTTAAAATAATTCTAAATTTTAATGAATTCAATAAATCTGTGAAGTATTACCATTTCAAAGTAAATATCTTAAATTATCAAAAAAGGATCTTTCATGGCTTCAGTTGATTTAAGAGATGCTTATTATAGTGTGCCAAAAAAAGAAGAAGATCAAGCATTCTTAAAGTTTCACAGGAACAGTAGACTCTTCAAGTACACAGTTTTCCAAACGGGTTAGCTTGCTGCCCTATACTGTTTACAAAGTTACTAAAACCTGTCCTAGCACATCTACATGATGGAAATGGCATGACTAATGCAGCTAATGAATGTAATCAAAATGTAAAAGAAACTGTGACCTACCAAGTTAGGTTTTTTCATTCATCCCACAAAAAGTCAGTTGCATCCCTCAATAGAAATATCTAGGTTTTGTTATCATCTCAACCTCAATGACAGTAAGATTAACTGATGAAAACAAAGGAAAGTTCGTAGGTACCACTTTGCAACAGTTGTTAAAATTAATTTAAAGTTTAAAGAAATTCGCATTCGTGATTTGGCAAAAGTTATGGTTGGATTGTGGCTAGCTTTCCAGGAGTCATGTTTGGTCCTTTGTGGTACTGTGATTTAAAAGAATGTAAGAAATCTGCTTTAACATAGAATCGGAGACTACACTATAGTTACAATATCATAGTCTACGATAGAATAAAGGACAATGCGATGCAGTTACTGTACTTTGAGTACTGGCCAAAGACGAACTTCTCTGGTCGATAGATAATGTTAAAGTTGCATTTAAATGTAATTGATACAAGTCATGGAGGGCCTAAATTAATCATATGCACAGATGCATCATGAAAGAGATGAGAATGTACATGAATCTTAGCACTGGAGGTGAATGGAATTCAAAAGAAAAGCTAAACATTAATGAGTTGGAGTTACAGTTGAAAGCAGTTCTGTTGGCTTTAAAAGTCATTGCTAAAACATTGTCTCACTGGACAACTCTCTATGAAAGGGTAATGGTTGATAAGACAACAGCAGTAATCTGTGTCAATAAAATGGGCACAAGCTATTCTCTTGCATGCAATGTTAAAAAAGAAATTTGTTGTTCAGTATAAAAGTAAAATTGGAAACTAATATTCATAAAGTAAGCACGTCTGAAAAGTCAATCAAACATGCGTATAAAAAGACAAAGTGAATTTTATACATGCAAATAGTGTAGACACAATACAGAAGTGGACCTGAATTAGCTCACGGATATAATTTCATGACAGAGGTGCTTATTTCATCGTAGTGTGTCCGATCACACAAACACATGTGTGCATATTGTTGTAACTTCAGATAGCACTGGCCGTTGAAACTTCGTTCATTAAAGCAACACTTAAGCCTAGGCTATATAATGTATTATAATAATTAAGCACAAACCGCGGGTAAAAAAGGGTGAGAGTAGGAGGCGAGGACGCTGGGTGGGTCCATGAGTCAGTGAGAGCTGTCAAGTTCCCTCTGAACATCTCAAACTAGGCCGAGGCCAATGTCACGAAGTGAAAGGCTGCAGTCCTGACCAGTGAAACTTAAGGCCAGTTTGTATCGGTCTTAGCAAAAAGTAGGCCTAGTACGGCTTGCGCTGCATCATGGTTGTCTAGGCTTATTCCATCTGTGAGGACTTGGACTTGCTGCTTCAGCCCTGGCCAGTAAAATATCATTTCCCAGCAGACGGAGCAGATGATTGAATAAAGCAAGAGCTATTAATAGTAAATACGTAGTAATTCCATGCTCGCTAGGATGGAAGGCCTGGGAGGCAATGAGGGTTTTCGCAAAATAAGTTTTATTCAATCAATTACATTTTTAATAAGTTTGATGTATACCTAACTGGGCTCATTTTTTATCTTAGTTGCGACTGTTGATGCAGAATTCAAAGGTCGGGCTGAAGCTGCAACCCTCACCCCAGCCAATGCCTCTGATATCCACAACTGGGGAAAATGTTAATAAGAAGAGCTCAGCTGTGCAAATATCTCCAAGAAGAATTTGCTGAGTCTGCCAACAAATCCCCCAAAGTATTCACAAGCTAGCAAACTCTCTCAGTCCACTCTGCTGCTTAGTCTCAGGGAAAGATATGAATATAAAGGCATTTCAGAGAACTCTTCAGATTTACTCACAGCCACTTGCAGAAGAGGAAGAAACAAGATAATTATGATAATTTCATTATTAGATGGGAATACATGCTGCTCAGAAAAGTGTCAGTGTTATTTCTCATCCTACAGCAGAACTTATAAATCAAAATTCTTGGTGAATTGTTTACACAAAATTATAATTATAATGCCATTTGTACATCAAGGTCAGTACTTTCAAATTATGTTGAAATAAGGGATTACCCAAAGTTTGGGGATCAGTCTCCTGTTAAAAGATTAATTAAAGGTGTCTATGAAAAGGGACCAGCTTTGCCTAAACATTCAGATACTTGGGAGGTGCACCAAGTGCTTGATTATTTCAATGGTCAAACAGGGGATCTTGACCATAAACACTTTACATTTACAGTGGAGTGCGCTTAAGATAAACTCCACGGGACCAGGCCAAAGGGTTTATCTTATGCGAAGTTTATCTTATCCATTTCCAAATTGTACTGTCTGTGAACGAAATTTAGACTCTACAGACCTTCGCTCTCCATAAAGGAAAAGGAGAGGGGACAAGGGATGGGCATTGAGGAAATGATAGCAGCGAAAAGCTGCCAAACAGGTGTGAAAAACTTTCAAAAACCCTGCCACCTATTGGCCATCTGGGTGTGGAAGCAAGGCCATGATTACTTGAAAAGTTATTTTAAGTGGACTGACGGAGAGTGCTTCGCTTTTATTTTAACCGGAATTTGACTAGTAGACTTATATAGACGAAAAACGGGATCGGCGAATAGTTTATCTTAACCAAGATTTTACTTTAAAGAAGTTTTTCTTAAGCGGACTCCACTGTACATTGGTTCCTTTGTTGACAATACTCAGTTGACAGCAGTGCCAAACATTACATTTGTATTTTTAAGTAAAAGAAAAAGATTTAATGGATAATAAATGTATATTTTATGTAAATAATCTGATGAAACTATTAACGCCTGGGAAACATATAGCCCCAGTGGAATTCGTGGCTTTCCGGTCCGACGGAAAATAATGTGTTGTGACAACACTGAAATCCTACTTATCCAAGACATGTAAAATTAGGAACAACAAAAATCAAGTGTTTATCAGTTTCTCGAAAACACACAAAGCCATATCCAAAGAAACATTGGCCAGGTGGATCAAAGAAGGCTTGCAACTGGCAGGAATCGACACATAGAAGTACAGTGCTCACAGCACATGTGCAGACGTACCTCTAAAAACAAAGTAAAGTAAAGATGGCATTTATATAGCGCACGTTCCATGGCATAGCCATACTCACGACATGTTACTCCCCTGACCAAAAGCAACACAGAACATTTAGAACAAAGCTTGCAGCCTGTTAGGCATGAATACATTTTTTTCAGACAGAGATGGCGCTGTCTTTACACATCTGAGTCAAGTAAGGTATGCGAAGTAAAGTGCCTTACCTAAGGACACAATGCCGATGACTTGCAGTTTTGATCCTGACCAAACACTAGCGAGGCTTGAAACCATACGGTCATGCACGCTTGTACTGACCATGGTGATTGCCTCTTGATTCTTGACTCGTGCCAAGATGTGATCACCACTTAGCAAGCAACATCCACACTCTCTGCTGCTTGTAAGAGAGGTGTATCTGTCGATTCCATCATGAAGGCTGCGGGATAGTCCATAATGCCTTCTTTTAACAAATACATGTATTACAAAAAGAAATCTGATAACACGTTTCAAGGATTGTTGGATGCATGTATATATACAGTCAATTCCAAAAGTTCTGTCACACTTTTATTAAGCTATCTGTTTACCACAACATTTATTTTTTTCTCAACAAACTATATACCAGGGGTAACCTCGTTTCCTGCTGAAGATTTTGATACTAGACATAACATTATTGTAACAGTAATCGGACATTGCAAATGTTATTCTTGCAAACATAATAAAGAGAAAAAATCATTCAGCTGAGATCATTAATTTATTTGGAAGCGATACATAATGTAATGCTGAGTATGGCCACCATGTACTTTCCTCATACTGTTGATGCGTCTAAGCATAGAACTAGTTAAAAACAACACAAACTATTCATCTAACTGGTCCCAAATGTCAGTTAAAACATTAAACAAATCATCTGGATTTTAACTTGTGGTCTTTTGTGGAGTTCTTTTTTTTGTGTATGCCCACACATTCTTTTTGTGTGGTTTAAGTCTGGGACACTGATGGCCAAGTCAAAATTTCAATTGAATTTTCAAGAAATTCCTGAGGCACACAGAACCGATGTGGTGGTGCGTTATCATGCATCACCATGTTGGTTGGGTGTTGGGTGACAATTGGAACAATATTGTTGTGAGGATGTCTTCTGTGTGTGTTACACCAGTCATTCTGCCATTAATTCTGACTAATGGCATTTTCTGTCCCTTCATGATCCCACCCAATACCATAACACTTCCATAACCACGATTAACATGTTCTTTAATCATATTCGGGAGGAAACGTTCAGCAGCTTTTCTGTAGCACACCCCTCCTCTGTGTTTTTGATCAATTTGGAACGAAGCTTCATTGGTAAACCGTCCATTGTTCCAGTCATTACGAATCCAATGAAAATGCTGCATTGTCCACTGAAGATGGTTGTTTTTTTGGTTGTTTTTGGATTTTTTTTTTATCTCAGTCAGGTGAGGCTTATAAACGTTTGCCTGGCAGTGCGCAGTAGTGTGCACGAGTTGTCACAATCAGTTCTGATTTTTTACGCAATTTTGGAATCAATTTTGCAAGCCTGATATTTTGAACAGCTACTTTGAAATGTTGTTACCATAAATCTAAAGCACATAGCAAAACACCATTAGTACCGAAATAACACATAAATCTTTCTGTTTCTAAGCATATCAAATTTACAGGAAATTGTTTATTTTACTTCTACAAAATATTGCTTTAGAAATGTGAAAGAACTTTTGGAATTCACTGTATAAAGAAATAACCTTTCTAGTAGAAGCAAGATAAGCAAGTATTAATCAGTTTTACAATGTAATTTGTATAGTAATACAGTACATAATTGAGAAAGCAATAACCTTTCTCTGAAATCTCATTTGAGACGAATTGAATGGTGGGTAATGAGGAAAGACTGTATTAAAAAATAAACAAGTGAGACCCTCCTGTTGAAGCTTGTTTGTGATCTTTCTGATATACTCACCAGAATGGAGAGGCAAATGCCCTCCCCATGCTTAAGACCCTCCGTTTTTGTAGTTTGTAGTTTTAAATTGCGACAATCACTTACTTTTTAAAGTAAGGAAGTTGCTTGCGCGCACTCGGTTCTCATTTGATCCTCAGTTCCTGATGAGTGTATCGGAAAGATCACAAACAAGCTTCAACAGGTAAGTCGCGCTTGTTTATTATAAATAGATCCATCATTACTTGAAACAATGCATGTTATCAATTAGTCATTAAATTACATTTTACATACCCATACATATTTTACATACATTTTGCATTTCATTTTATAGGGATACACCATATACCACAACATTAATGTGGCAAAAAAACACAATTTGCATAATATTTATCAAAATCATTCATTATGCATTGTATGGTCACAATGTGAACTTATCTATCAAGGGGTTATTGAGACATGACAACTGACATGCAATTTGTTCACACGTGTGTAATCATGTGACGTACGTCTACAATTATAAGTCAGCATTGCTAAGTAAATTCTGGTATTACAATGTTTTCAACATAAATTTAATTTCACGTTTATTATGTAGGCCTACATATATTTAAAAAAAAGATATTATTTATTGTTCCTCATCAGTTATCAAAGTTCTTCTCTTCTCATTAGTTATCTCCTCTTCATCTCCAATCTCTGTCAATGCGCTAGTCTTCCGCCCAGTTCAACTAAGGAAGGGCAGTTTGATGCATGCTCCAAAGCACATGTAGTGCTGATTATCTCTTTAGGTATCTGGTTAATTCAAATGAAATTATACCCAAAATTCAACAAAAGAAAACATAGTTTTGACGGGATGGGTCATAGTATAGGCCTAAGTCAGGGGTCTACAAACTTTTCCTCAACCGGCCAAATTTGTAGTTTCCAAAATTTTTGAGGACTTAATTCCTGGGCATGAAGTATTTTGTATGTACAGGAAATATTACAGTATAACTAGTGAACTAAAATTGATGTGACTTGGCGGGACACACTTTTCGATGCCACGGGCCGGATTTGACCCTATAGTTTGGTGACCCCTGGCCTAAATCTAAATGACATTAACATTGTAATTGCATGCAAAGTCAAACCAAGGGAAATAATCAATAAATAATTATATACTAATATATGGATACAAGACATTAAATAGCCTACATCATAAGCAATAAGTCGAAAACATTCAAGCATCAATTATGAAAGCTCAACTCAAAGTGTCATTAATGACATTTTGAGATCCATTAATTAGAAATTTGAAAGGTACTGTTGGACACATAAGGCCCAATATGTGAATTTAGCATTGCTGATTGCTGCTGTGATTTTCCTTTAACAATGTCAAATGCTTGTGATCAGATTGTAGGAAAAGCGTTCATCAAGGGATATTATTATTGTAGTGTAAAAACTATAACTAAACATTCTTTATCTGGAAGTATAGTGAATCTCTCTAAAGTTTAAAAACTTTATTGAAAAAATTGACAAGGAAATAGACTTCATTATAATTTTGTAAACAAGACAGCTCCAATAGTTTTATGTGATGCATCACATTGTACACTAAATTCTCTTTTTATGATCAGGTAGTTTTAAAATGGGTTTGGATGTCACACTTAATTTCAGCTTACATGTGTATAAACTTTCACCACATTCTTCATTCCAGGTAATTGCATTATTCTTGTTTTTCAACAAAGTACATAAATCCGTCCCGAAGGAAGAAATTCCAAACCTCATATGTGATATAGAAAGCAGTATTGTTGACATAAAACAATGGATGACAAGTAATAAACTCAAACTAAATGAAACAAAAACAAGAGATCCTTTTCATAGGGAAACCAAATCTGATCAAAGACGTTGGGAGTTTAACAATAATAATCAAAGTTAAAGACTGTAATTCAGAAACCTTAAAAAATGTGAACAATTTAGGTGTTATTTTTTATAAAAACCTTACAATAACTAGTCAAATCAGCATGCTTTTCAGGAATATGTATTTCGAATTATCGAAACTTAGCTTGATAAGGAAATAGGCCTACATTTCAGCTGATGTCGCAAAGCAACTAGTTGTATCACTAGTGTTATCTAAATTGTATTATGGCAATACACTTCTCTCTGGTCTCCCTGATGACCGCCTTACACGACTACAGATTGTTCAAAACTTTGGAGCTAAAATTGTTTAAAAGAAAAAGAAAGCAGACATGTTACCCCTCTTCCTAAAACCTTGCCCTGGCTCCCAGTCAAGGCACAGATCGATCACAAAATTGCTACTATTGTTTATAAATGCCTTAATAAGCTTGACTGCCTACATCTAACTGAACTGATTCAAATCAAACCTAATCCTCGTCTCCTACGAACTACAAATGACGTCTCTCTCTTATTTTACTTACTTATCCTAGCCTGTGCTTGTTTGCACGTTGCTTGCTATCCCTCTCCATCTCATCCT
The DNA here is from genome assembly GCA_025770095.1 of Goniobranchus kuniei. Lineage (NCBI taxonomy): Eukaryota > Metazoa > Mollusca > Gastropoda > Nudibranchia > Chromodorididae > Goniobranchus > Goniobranchus kuniei. The sequence continues at coordinate 10,622 of JAOYNN010538787.1, forward strand.
ACTCTCAGCCTGTCTCATGTAGTCAGTATTTGACTTAATGTTGCTTGTACTCTTCCTCAGTCCTGTCATGTACGTTGTTCTCTGTCGGTCTTACGCACGTTTTCCTTCGATGAAGCCACAAACTGCTAATTTCTCTAAACACTCGTCATTCCTCCATATGTGACCGAAAACTTTCATCTGACGTTATCTGATCATATCTAAAAGTTCTCTAGTCCTGCCGAGCCTGCATAATATGTTTTCTTTTGATATCTTTGCTGTCCATGGTACACATCTCAAGGGCCTCAATTCGTCTCTGGCATTCTCTGTCTAACGCCCATTTTTTGCAAGCGTACAATAGTGATGAATAGACGTATGCATTTACCAGATGGAGTCTTGTTTCAATGTGTAGCTTGCTGTTTGTAGTGACAGGTTTAAGTTTGTAGAAGGAACTTTTTGCACATGCTATCCGTTGTTTGATTTCGGTGTCGTCTTTGGCATCGTTCGTTATCATCGCGCCTAGATATTTAAACCTTTTCACTTGTTTTATCATTTCGCCGTTGCCTTTTAGCTGGAAGTATGAATCGTTACTCTCTTTGCAAACGGCCATGCATTCGGTCTTTCGATAAAGAAGCTAACACAGAATCGTCCCATGATCATGAAGAAATTGTTTCTCAATCTGATTCTAACATTAATCCTAATGTTAATAAAATGCTACTGAAAACAAAAAGACTAGAACTAGAAAGAAGCTTAGTTATCTAAATGATTATTGTTTGAATAACAATGATGATGAAATTGATGACAATTTGAATTTGATCAATAATTTGCATGACAATGATGATGAAAATACTGACGTAATAATCCATTATTGTTACAATGCGATGCATAATATTCCCAAGTCATATAATGATGCCATGTCTTTCCCTGTTGCAGAAAAATGGCAAGAAGCAATGGAAGAGGAAATGCGGACTTTAGCTGAAAATGACACCTTTGAAATAACTCCCTTACCACCTGGCAGGGAAGCAGTGTGTGTGTGTGTGTGTGTGTGTGTGTGTGTGTGTGTGTGTGGGGGGGGTTATACAATTAAGGAAAATCCGTGTAAAGAAGATCAATATAAGGCAATATTTGTGGCAAAGGGGCGTTCACAAATACCGGATGTTGATTACAGGGAGACATTCTCACCTACAGCCCGCATGACCTCAATTAGGACACTGATGCAATTAGCTGTACATAACAAAATGACTATTCATCAATTGGATGTTAAGGCAGCATTCTTGAATGCGCCCATTGTCAGAGAAATATTTGTTGAACAGCCTGATGGCTTCAAACAGAGAGTAAATCTAATACAAAACTTGTATTTAAATTGAAGAAATCTTTGTACGGCTTAAAGTAGAGTGGTAGACTCTGGAACCAAACCCTGCATGTCTATTTGACAGAGCAAGGATATATACAGTCTCTTTCAGACCCTTCTGTTTATGTAAAGAAACCAAATGAGCATTATAAAATGAACGACATGATTGTTCTGATAGCTTGGGTTGATGACTTGCCTATTGCCTCACATGACCTAAATGCTTTACAAAAAATAAAAGATAATTTAAAAACAAAGTTCCAAATGAAAGATCTGGGAGAATTGAAAAACTTTCTGGTATTGAATTCAACCAAACTGAGAATGAGATTTCAATGTCGCAAAGTAGATACATTCAGAAATTGATTGATGAGTTTTAACATGACTAATTGCAAACCAAGGTACACACCTAGTGAAGGTAGCATAAACAAATCTAGCAATGAAAATGAAAAAAAATGTTCTGAACAAGAAGCCTCTAGGTACAGAGAGATAGTTGGCAGTTTGATCTATATAATGACTTGTACCAAACCAGATCTTGCTTATATTGTTACAAAGTTGTCACAATTTATGTCAAATCCTACCCAATCTCATTTAATCATGGCAAAACATGTCATTGAGATACCTAAAAGGCAAAGCAGATAAAAAGCTAACATTCAGACAATCCACTGAAACTGTTCTTGTTCTGACAGGCCACTGTGATGCAGATTGGGCAAATTCTGAAGACAGAAAGAGCATCACAGGATATGGATTTAAAATTTCCCATGAAGGTCCCTTAATCGCCTGTAAATTCAAGAAGCAATCTACGGTTGCGCTGTCAACCTGCGAAGCTGAGTATATGGCACCAGCTGCTGCAACACAGGAAGGCACATTTCTGTGTGCATTACTCTCAGATATGACTGGAAATAAGATAGATCAGTTTTCATTACATTGTGACAATCAAGGTGCTGTAGCCTTATCTAAGAACCCAGTCCAACACCAACGGTCAATGCACATTGACACTAAATACCATTTTGTCAGAGATGAGAAAGCTAATGGTAAACTGAATTTGTTTTATGTCCCAACTGAGGACAATCTGGCAGATGTTTTCACAAAACCAGTGAACAAAATCAGAAACAATAAATTCATTTCAATTTTGATTGGAGAATGATTTATTTAGGTTCTGTTACCCAATGTCTGCAATAAAAATACAGCACATATGATTTGATAGTATGCAGTCATGATGGCATTGCATATTCTTACTAATAATTACATTATTCTCTTTTCAGAAATGATAATTTTAATGCACATTAGGAATTTCATTAATGTGTGTTTCAGGCTTTTCTTCTCTTCTTTTTATTATTTTTTAATGATAATCATTACATTTCAACCAATTTTACTACTTCATCTAATGCTTATGTCTTTGCCAGAACATTGTTCAGTAATTAATGTTAAAGGAAGGCAATAATTAAGTTTGAATTCCCAAAATATATATCCAATCCTTTTCATCACCACTTTTTTAAAATGCTGTTCACTTTTCATAACTTTTATGTATATTCAATTTACCTACCTACCTGACCAAACTGAGTTTAAGTGGGGGTGTTAAGATAAACCCAATTTGGTAATGTATTATAAATATATCTTGCAACTGAGTTATATTTAGTTTGTTTATTGTTTCCTCTCTCTGAAGAGCTATCTTCCATTTTTCATGTTGTTTACCTACTGGAACCTGTAGCAATGAACTAATAAAACACATTTTATCCAGCTCAATCTTCTGTGCATCATTCATTTTTCACCCACTGCCTACAGGTATATGAATACATGTGTCAAAGGTGATAATGAGAAGAAAGTAATTTATTTTATTAATATTGAGGTGACATCTCTACCTCTTGTCTTCTTGACACAGTATGTAGGGTTTTGTTTCACGTTGACATTCATGATCGGAGACACTAGATTTCTGTTCCGATTGATCAGTATGCTCTCAGCCAATTCATGAGTGATGCCATTGACGCGCATTGATATCGGACTGCACGTGTCGTGAGAATCCTACTGACAGTGCGTAACCCTTCGCATCCACCGAGGGGGCCTCCCCCCCCCCCACACCGTCCGATCTAAAAAGCATCCCATGAGGGGTTTATGGTAAAGGGGTTTATGGTAAAGGGTGTGATGGTAAAGTGGTTTATGGTCAAGGGGTTGCCAAGGCCCAAACCCCGCCGCTAAGCCTACCTCTAGATTTCAGATCTAGATTTAGAAGTTTAAAAAAAAAGGAATTTTTACTGCTTATTACGCTTACCTT
>JAOYNN010538898.1:0-14211 GCA_025770095.1 Goniobranchus kuniei
CTTTTCCTTTTTATTGTTTTCTTTTCCTTTGTTCTATGGTCTAATTTTTACATTTCGATTATTTTTGTTTTGGGACTAATTTAAAAATTCCGATTTTGGTTCTATTGGGTTTTTGTTTTGTGTGTGTGTGTGTGTGTTTTAATTTATTTATTTTTGTTTCATGAACTTTTTCGCTGACGTTTGAGCCATTCACAATCCCTTTTTTATTCTTTTCATACCATTGTAATTTACTTATAATTAATTGCAGTTGTTTAACAGCAAACGTTAAACCAATAGGATAATTCAGAAGATTATAATTCATCTTAATCTTGGTCCTTTTTGGGAGGATAGGGTTTGCATTGATGTATTTGTTCTTTGTTGTTTTTATTTTTCATTTTTTATTGAGTTTTTTAAAACCCAAGAATCACTTGCGACAACCAGCTGCTCTTTTGTTTTGCCTTAAAAGACCTTCTTTTTAAACAAGGTTGAAGAAAATTTTATGAATTCTATGCATTTTATTCCCAGATTGTATTAAGATAATTTTTATCTATTTATCGCAAGTCAATTTTGTATTTAAATGTCAAATCTAATTTATTTACTCCGATTTTAAGGTCCATTATGTAAAGCGCTTTGGTCTTGTTTTTATAACGGGATCAGGCGCTATAGAAATAACATATTTTAGCATCTTCTTTCCATTGTCGTGAATCGTTTAGAATTATCGAATTTCAGGTTCTCCCTCAAAAATCAGATGTAAAGGGGGTTCCGGTTTCAGCTAAAAACGATCTTGAGGATTGCTTTTGTATGCTGCAGAGAGAGTTGAGACTGTTTTGAATGACCTGCCGATGTGACGTGATTCAAAGTAGGTAAACCTGGACTTGTGCGGGATATGGAATAAAATTGCCTCATCAGAGGCAACATCATCTTCCGAGCTGCCTCTGCCGTTTGGCTTTTAAGGGTAAGGTACTTAGAAATGTAGCCGTGCAGAAAATACCGGGCCCCTTTCAACCTACCCGAGAAAGGAGTATATGGTTAGATCAGGACCCATACCGTTTACATTCCTCTTGAGGTAGAAGGATGACGGCTTGATCACGACAGGATCAAAAGATGAATATAAAATGCAACCTGTACGGATTTTATATAGATGTTCATGTACATTTTGGTTGACGTCAACTGGGGGCGGGGGATGGGGTGGGGATGGAAATGATGACAGAAGGTGACAAGGGGGAAAGGGGAAGGTCGTTTGGGCCCAAATTTTAGCTAACGTCATTTGTGAACGGTCCCTAAAACTGTGCGAGACAAACTCCAAGCCAGAATTCACGCCTTTCCGAAAGAATGCTCTCGCCTCAGGTATTAGAGAGGCTTGTGATTTTGGAGACTTTAAAGTCGAAACTAAAAACCCTTTATTTCTGTTAGCAAAATTACTGACATGTGTGAATGACATTTCATGGTCATTATTATAGTCCGTTTCAAAAGTTTGAGCCACAGAAAAATGTCTTTAGGCCTATCTTTGAAACAATCCTTTTAATCTTTCTGAGACTTTGTGTGATGGTTTGATGTATCCATGACCAAACGAAAATGATTTTTTTTTTCATTTCAAAATCGGTGTTATTTGAGACTTTTGTTTATTTGTCCTATATTAAAAATGTCGAACTGACAAAATTTCAACATTTCAATGGTATACAGTAAAGAATCTTGATGCATCTCAAAACTAAACAACTCGCTTGTGTTTGAGAGTAGGTTTAAAAAACTATACGCACTTCTTTCTCAATTTAATAGGGAGCTTTTATAAAAACAATCTAGATCTACGTCATGTTCTTTTGCCTATTGGACAAGTGGTAACGATATGCTGCTCTAGATCCAAAAGAAAAGAAAACAAACTATAGTCTTATTCTAGCATTTTTCTTTTGGTTTCATTGAATGTTCGAATGAATGGGATTGTTTTAATGTAAATCATAAAAATATTGTGCATTCAACCATCTTGAGTATTTTTATACAGCTCTTATATGAAAAATCGTTAATTATGCTAGATACAAATTGGAAAATAGGATTTTCGTTTGGTCATGGTCATTCCAGACTCACACACAAAATTTCAGTTCCATCCAATGTTTAGTTTTGAAGATATGGGCCTCAATCTAAGGCCTCAATACGTGACTTTGAATTTTGAAACGCACTATAGTATCCGGATGTGAATGCTGGACTCTGAACAAAGAAACATTGTTGAAATTATAAGCAGCGGAGATAGTGTGGTTTATTATAAGAGGAATGATGAGAATTTCATGGGAGGTTAAAAAAATCTAATGAATCAATACTAAAAGATGCACATGTAGAGAAACCACAAATCAAAACGAAGAGAAAGGGACAACTACAGTTTCTGGGACACATCTGCCGTCACAAGGGTCTGTCTATCTATCATTGTGGGAGCACTGTGACCACGCTTATTAAAAAATAAACGTCATAATCACGTCATAAATGTTACCTGAGCCGACAAGTTCCGAAGCGACGATCGGAGCTAAGTCGAAAATATTTACCTGTGCTTGGTGGTGTGCGTGTCTGTCTGCTTATGTGAATATACGATCTCACTCTTCCCGCTCACCCCAGTGGTGTTATTCTACGCGTGATTCAAATGGATGTAAAATTGGTAAAAGGCCTAGAGATATGTATAATTATATCGGTAAAATAAAATCATAACATTTGAATTTTGCGATGGTTGTTAAAATCTTATTTAAAAATTGCAGGCAAGCACAGGACATTCATTTGCTTAAAAAACAAACAACAACAATAATAAAAACAACAACAACAAAACAAAAACAAACAAAAAACAAACAAACAAAAACAAAAAGAACCATTTGGTCAATTTCTACACGGATGTATAATTTCGATTTCGCTTCGATCGTCGCATGAATGGCTTGAGGCCATCTCTTTGATGTTGAGAGAACCATTAGAGGCGTGGTTTTGGACTAAGTGTGATTTATCCATCTCTGCGAGGATCGATGGGAAACGTAGCATAGGTAGACAGAGAAAATATTGATAGTCTAAAAGCAATATCAACAGTGAGCTGTGGCAATAGTCTCCTGAGATTAGCTGATAACAGATTTGAGTGGAGAGTCATGATCGCCAATGTCTGTTCCAGTCAAGGCACGTAAAGAAGAAGAGGTAAGAGTAATAATAAGAATTCCAAATTAATGTAACAGTCTGTGCCTTTTTCACATGAATTAGTACCGGTATGAGAAAAGTGTAACATGTACAACCTATATAAGTTATTTAGACTTTCAAAATGCCAATTGAATACACTACGTATCTACTGCTTTCTTAAATATGTGAATCATTTTTAGTTGATGAACTTACTAAAATAATTTGGTTCTTCTTCAATCCTGATTCAGACTCAGCTGGGAAAGAGAAAGATATATGGTCTGAGGCTGAGGTACCTGAAGGATCTGAGTTCGACTCCCAATATGACTCAAGACCACAACCAGAGTAAATTTGAAACCTGATGTAGTTTTAATCAATACTGTGTTGATATTATAAAGTAGTAACTAACTAGCATTTTCAATTAGATCCATCCTAAACTAAATTGCTTCATTTATTTTTGAACAAACCTTTTAAACTCACACATTTCCACATGCACCGTAAACCCCCCCCACAAAACAATGTACTTTACCAATCAACCAAATTATGTATATACATATATATATTTATTAAAAGACTGCATCGGCAAGGTATGATGAAAGGTATTCATTACATGCAACTTGTTCTTTTAAGTAAAAGTTTTAGCTGATTTTTTATGCAATAGAGTAATTTTGATTTTTGGACAGCTAATCTGTAAAGAAGTAAACTTGCACCTACCTTGTTGAAAAACAAATTCATTGCTGTCAAACATGTTATGTTATATTTGCTGAGAAATGATGAATAAACAATACCTGGGCAATGAGAATATGTTTACAAGAATTCTCAACTGTAATTATTTACTTAATGATAAATTATGAGACAGTATGTAAACATTCCTTTATTGTCTTTCAGCAAGTTCTCTTTTGAGAATACTATTCAGGTAGTCAAAAAGTAGTGGCTGTAGCTCTGTCCTGTCCACACCAGTTCACTAAATGCCGTCAAATTTGGCTCAAAAGCGCATCAACATGTATTCTCTAAACAAAATTCTTCAAATAATATGTAATCTTATTTTCTTAGCAGTGATGACATCTCAAAATGGCCGCCCAGTCGAGAGCCGTAAGAAGCAACGTAGTGTGATTGAATTCTTTCGTTTGTAGGGAGAAACACCGAATCAAATGTATTAAAGACCAAATTTGTTTACAAGGAATATGCTTTAGATTCTAGCAATGGCTATAGGTGGTGTAAACGCCTGAGCAAGCCAACCATACCGATAATGATGACAACAAGGAGCCATTTCAACCATTATCAGATAAGCATTGTTCCTAATAATGATGATAATCAACAGAGAGCAGATCTACTGGTAAGAGAAAATCTGCAAATTTCTATCGAAAGTGAAGCATCAGAATTAGATATAAGTCATGGCAATGCACAAACTCTCATTGATTCCCTTGGTTACTGAAAAGTCAGCTCCTGGTGAATACTGCAACAATTGACAACTGATCAGAAAATCCCAAAGAGTGTCCTGTTCCAACGATTCTTTGCATCTTTTTCATAGAGATGCATCTAGTCACAGGTGACGAAACATGAATTCATCACTATGAACCTGAATCGAGACTTCTATCACTGGAAGGGCGACACCGAACCTTTTCAAAACCAAAGAAATTCAAATCAGAAAAGTCAGCCAGCAAAATCATGGCTACTGTGTTTTTGGACGCTGGTGGAGTAATAAGTCTACTTGTCGATTTTTTTTGTCACGAAACATCACTCTGACTTCTGGTGAAAAAGCTTCGAGGAAGAATTCGATGCGTCAGAATAAGCCTTGAAATAAACCAATTAGTGATTCTCCACCATGCTAATGCCTGTCCTCACAAGGGAGGTAATCGACTCTTTAAGGTGGACAACTTACCACATCCGCCTTATTCACCTGATTTAGCAGCTTCGGATTTTCATTTCTTTGGGCCCTTGAAAAAGACAACAAAAGGCCAACGATGAGAACGTCAAAATTACAGTAAAAATTTGGCTAAAAATTCAACCCATCGAATTATACGAAGCAGTTGTACATCCCCTTACTAAAAGGTGGGCAGCAGCTATTTAACGTGAAGGAGACTTTATTGAAGATAAGGGAATTGGTCCTGAGATCCGTGGCTTCAATTTAAGATAAGCCATGTGTTGATCTGTCAATTCTTCTTGGAGTTACATGACTACAGGCATTACTTTTTGACTGATCCTTGTATAAACTTTCATTTACATTATCCTTGACTGTATTTTTTACATTTTGTATTGTTTTGCTATCTTTTTTTCAGATATGACATCTGTTATAGCCAGGCTGTCACAAGTGAAGATATTTTTTTGCAGATGGGAAATAAAACCCCTATGACTTCTAGCTGTGAAAATATGACGGTAAGATTTTGAATTCATAAAAGGGATTATTCATTAATCTTATTCCTTTTGGAAACAAAAGGGGCATTGTAAAGCTTTCATAAATAGGAGAATGTAGATCTCTATCTTTAAGATTTGTTTAAATGTATGAATTTTGATTGGAGAAATGAGTGTAGTCAACTTCTTAACCTAATTAAAGAGCTTACATTAGTTTTAATGCACATGACTTTGACAACTCTAGAAGTGGGGAGGGTTTTAGTGGCCTTTTTGTGTGGTAATGATTCTGACCTTAGGTGGAGATTTTTGAATGTCAATTTTATGGAAATTGATCCAGAAGTGACATTTGCCATACTTTAAATATCAGCCAACGGAGTGGCAAGCTATTTTGAGGCTTTGTTATTGAGAATTGAAGTGATCTAACTTACATCAACACATTTGCTATCAATTTCTGTTGACAATGGATGACACATCTGGTTTATGGTGAAGCCTTTCTAAGTTTAAGGCATTATAATTTAAACAGTTACAATCAACACACTTATTCATTTTATCTTTTCTACGCACAATTTATATTGCCATGAACCTTTCCCATTAATCATAGAGGTGATTTCAAAATGGTACTGTGATGAAAGCTGTGAAATGAATACATTTTGTTACTCAAAAAATTAATGTATCTTGTTTTTGTACTGCAACTTTCAGATCTAAAGAGTAGCTGCATGACAACTGACAATTTTCATAGGTGTTAGGTAGTAAATAAATTAATAAAAACTTTAAAACTTATTCCCATTTCCTGTCATATTAAGGTTAAAATCAAGCTGCCTGACACCAAACTGAGTGACATAGAATTGGATGTGAAATCTAAGTTCCTCGACTGTCGTTGTCCTGGATAGTAAGTGTTTTGGATTTATTTCTTCTGCTTCTTTTTATTGTCCCATTATTGTTTATTAATTTGATGATTTTATTAAAAACAGTACAGAGTTTGTCATGAGTAAGACATTTTTGCATGGAAAAGAAAAGAACGAAAGTTAGATCTATTAATTTTCAATTTTCAATGGGAAAAAAAAGTGTGAAGATCAAAGTCTGTTAGTGTTTGATTGTTAATGGAGATGAAAGGATTGAAAACTGCATCTGTTGTTTTTCAATTTTAAATGGAAAAGAAAGTAAGAAGAACAAGGTCTGTATGTGTTCAATTTTTAGCAGAGAAAAAAGGAAAAAGTTTTTTGTCCAGTATAGAAGAAATAGATGGCATAGAATTGGGTCTGGGGTCAAAAACCTGTGTTGAATTAAGATTTTTCCAGCTTCGTTTATTGTAGGAAGAAAAGATCATCCTTTCTGAGGTCTTGTTATTTCTGTTGTTGTTAAACATGATCCTCCATTGTATTAAATCTACATGATTGTTATGTTTTTGCAGACCTGTAAACAGCCAATGACAAAATTGTCTGAACTCCACATTCCCCCCACACACAGTAGATACAACCAAATCAGTAGGCCTACTTATGTAAAACATCTCTACCTGTATGAGTACAAATATATATTATGAACTTAACTTATGACTTATGGAATTTGTTATACAACTGTTCGTGACATAAAGATATCATTGCTATTCAGTAAAAGGGCAGAGAACTAGAATCTAAAGGTACTAGAGATCTTATGATCTAGTCTAGAGTAGGCCTAGAAATAAATTAGTAGAATTATAACTTCCCTTTGGAGATCAAGACATTAATCTCTGTATCAGAACTAGATCTAGAATCTAGCTCTAGATCTTGATTTTATACGAATCTAAATATATCTAGATCAATGAAGATTACACACCAAACTGGAAGTAAATCTAGCTTCCAGAGTTACAATGTGTGAAATCTCGAATGTATCTAGATCTTAGATTGAGTAGCCCAGTAGAATGGATCTTCAAGACTGTGGATCACCTCGGCCTGAACTGAAACTGAAACTACTCTCGCTGAAGGCTTATTCCGGTTGCTTCAAAATTCGTCTTTTTCCTCACAGAAATTAATTTATCCCAGTCGTCCCTTTCCGACTTTCTTCAGCGGTTTACAAAGACATATATAGCAGTCAGAAGAAGTAAGTATGAATTGCGTCTATTAGAGAAGTTGGTGACATCAGTGTGTGAAATTAGCGAAGGCATTTTAGTACATTTTGCACATCCTATGTGATTAGCGGTGGTGAGCGAGCCAGCCTCCAGTGAGGGTGATGAGAGCTGATTGACAAAGCTACGTGTTGCTAGTCGAGGCTGAGCGTGACTGCCTAGGCCTAGCCGAGCAGCCGACAAGGTTGGAGGTTGGAGCGTTGAGGCCTTAACCGGCTGGTACAAGCTATGAATGGACCTTGCATTTAGCATACTATATATGGCAAAAGGGGGCGGCAGTGAGACTTTAAGGGGTAGATTAAATCAGTATATTTAGACACAAACTTGAGGAGGAGACCAAAAAAATCGTCTTTGTTGGTTTACATTTTTGTGTTTTGTTTCTGTTTTCTTTATTTAATGACAAAGTCTATATGGGTGGAATTCTGACAATTGGCTACGAATTTACAGATCTGCTTAGGCCTTTTACCTATGCAAGCTTGTGTGTAGCAAAGTTTGGGCGTTGGGGTGTAGTGTACGCCTTGCCACTCGTGTTGCTAGCAAGACACCGGTACTATCCCCTCTTGTTAGCCCATCATCACAAAGCTGCAGTGTTGGTAGGCCTACATCTCTCTCAACTTCCCATTCATTCTCTCACTTCACATGTAGAAGGTAGACGTGTGTACTGCTCTGTTCCAGCACAAGAGTTTATTCTGTTACTAATAGTAATAGGTTTATTGACTTTTTACTGCTGACCTTCCTTGGTTTTTCCTCTTTGGCTTTGTATTATTATTTACTGACACTCTTGTTATATATCAACATCAAATCCTCTTCCCAAAGCATGTCGATATAAGCAGATCACACTAGAATCGCCAAGGAGATGTGTGTAAAAGTGTGATATTTACAAATTAAGGGTAGTTGTTCTTATATAATAACTTTTAGGAATATCTATTGATCATAATGAAATTTGATATACTTACACCAAACTATTTGTACTTGTCTATGCCATAATTGGAAGGCTTTTGTGTAAAGATGAGGAATTTTATAATACCTCAAAGTTCAGGAAGTTTTTATATATATAAATCACTCAACATTGAGACTCTTTGCCAACAATAAATTTGTAGAAAAAAGGAAATTGAGCAACCCAAGATACAGCAAAGCTTACACAAGAATGGCTTCAACAGGAAATTCTCCCTCATCCATCCCATAGTGCAGACTTGGCACCCACCGATTTTCACACGTTTGGGCCCTCAAAGCACCATTTTGTTGGCAAGAAGTTTGATACTGTTGAGGATATCATTGACAAAGTTCAAGACTGGTTTTCTAAGCTTGACAGAGACACTTTTTTTAGGTTGGGTATGCTAACCACTGTTATCATGCTGGCAAAAATGCATTCTTCATCTTCATGGGAATTAAGCTGAAAAGTAACTAAAAATCAAAGTCTTCATTTTTCTTGACTTTTACTTTAAAGTGAATCTGGAAAATTTTTGTAGTTATGGCCATTTTCTTGTTACTTTTTGGAAAGCTGTCACAGACACATGATTTAGATGCATGACATCACTGAGAATCAAATAAAGAACACAAACAGCCTAGGTAGTGGAAAAGTTTATATATTTATTATACTTGATATAATACAAAAATCATATCAGTATACATATCTTATTACTACAATACTATATTATGTATTTCTACAGAGTCTTCATGTAAAGCTGACTAAACTGATATTGCCTTCCTAACTAAACATCATCTCAGCAACAGATGTTCTCAACCTTAATATAATATCCATATACAGGATGATTATTTTTAATCTTAACTCATGAGATGTTAATAGTAAAGTGAATGCACATTCATACAAATAAAAATATAATCGCAAATATATGGACAGCAGCAAGGTGCACATTTTCAACTTCTATAATTGTGCGAAAGGTTATTATTGGAAATTCCTTACCCTTCATAGATTGTATTTAAAAAATGATCATCCTGAATAAATATCCCAATTTTTATTTTTTTAATTTTTTTTTTTTTGGGGGGGGCGCGATGACCCTGAAGTCCGATGTGCAAGGGGAACCAATAAATTGTAGTATCGTCTCCTTGCGAACATCACTCACACATAGAAAATCTACGCCTTGTGATAGTCAGACGTGTGTCTGCTGCCGGACACATGCAATGTGTGTGTGTGTTTGCACGGGTGTGTGTTTCACTAAGTTAATTAAGTGAATGATGAACGGTACCAATGATAGTTTGGGGTTATTTCATAGAAAAGGATGGGGATGAAGATGGTTGGAGGAGTTACATGCCAGAAATATAAGTGAGCCCCGAGTACCTGTCAGAGGCTAGAGTCACCTCTGTTTATATCACACCAAGTTTTAACAATACTGACAAAGCACCCTGAAAATTTCCCTCATTGAATATCTGAATTAAAAGAAAAACAAAACCCAAGTGCATTCAGACTCAAATGTTCTAATACAAAAGTATCCCAAACAACAGAACAGAGGTTATGGAGATGCAGTACCATATTTCAATGGAGATACATAGAACCAGAAGCAACACAACTAAATTGTTATATTACTTACATGCTGCCTTATTTCAACTTTCATAACCTTCATTTTAAATATTACTTTTTGAAAGAAATTTTGGACCAGATTAATGGTTTTGAAGTCGACTATCGTACTGAGCATATTAGAAAACCAAAAATAATAAAAGAATCCTTAAACAAAAAAATTATTTTAAAAAGGCAATATGTTTAATAAATATCTTTATACAAAATAATTGTCATTCATGGATGATTTTCTTGTTATTAAAGTTGAGCATCTGCTTTTTCATTACACATTTTAAGTTAAGAGCTAAGTTTAAAAAAAAAAGAGTAAAAAAAACTGATGAGGAACATGTTAAAATACAGATACAGTGAAACACACTTAAACCGAACATGGGTGAATTTTGTTTTAAATGCTAAACAGCCCAACAAAAAACGAAAACCAAGTCGAGGAGTTGTTTGTCCTCCTTGTGTGATTGCTATTGACAACCTAGCCACAAACCGAAAACCCTAATTGCATACCTGGCGTTAAACAGGACAAACCATGGCCTACATGTTGTTAACATCCTTAATACCGTAGTCAACACTCCTTTTTCTCTAGAAAGCAAAGAGAAAGTAATTTGCCTCGCTCATGCTACCTCATTGTTTGTAATAGTGGTGTAATGTTCGCTCAAAGGCTGCCACACACCCTTTCAGAGGCTAACACATACACATATGCGCACACACATATATGTAACAAACACAGGTGGTGTCCATTTCGCACATTGTCTCTACCTTATTATGGTTCCTACCAAGGTAAATTTACTTCGACAATCATGCACCCATCCACCTGTACACACACACACAGACACACACTCCTCGTCTATTATCAGCCGCAATGCTTACACCGAAAAAAGCGTTTCACTGGGGAAGTAAAAATGAAACATCTGAATGCATGCACTGATGTGCTCAATACCAAATGCCTTTAAAACGATTCTATGAATAATTTTCTTGACATTGACCCTCCACTTAACAAAAGGCTTCTATTTTTTACATTTTTTCAGGTACAATTTTGGATTTTAGACCACATTTATCATAAAAAATAAAGGGATCTTGAAGCCATTGAAATGTCCTCAGTGCCAGATGTTTATGATTAAAAGAAAGTTCATTTGTGTGAATGATTTTCTTGATGTTAAAGCTAAGTTTAAAACCTTTTCATCACATCTACCTTACACTTTCTTCTTTCTCAACCTATCGTCATAAAATGATGGGTGGCTGAAAACACAAAGGCGATGCTTTTATTGGGTTTTTTTTATGTTTTTTCATTATACATCAAAGTATTGTGAAATTGGAATTTTTCCATGTAATATTTTTGCATACTTCTATGATTTTCTTTTACAAATTTGTTGAAAAAACTCTTCAAGCAAATTTATTCATGTATCCAACAAGAATGAAAGATAAAATTTAAACAATATATCAAGGAACATGCGAGCAATGTTTGGAATAAATCTGTCAAAAACTGAAGAAATCTGTTGTATATGAACATGTCAAAACTTTTGTGGCAAAGCAAAGGTGGCAACAGCAAGACCTAAGCAAACGGCAACTAAATTTCAATTCAGCATACCATGTCCATTATACAAGATATGAGTCTCCCATGGTAACAAATATTACGTACCAAGGTCCATCATTTCACTGATGTTACACACATGTAATTGGTCAAATGCAAATTAAATCCTAACATCTACCATACAAGTGATATTAAATTATTTCTTTGTGAATGAATTATTTCAATTAATTAGTTAGGTTCTACTTAGCTTCAATCTCTACTTCCGACCATATATTCTCCATAAAAATGAGGTCTTTGCCACAAGTTAAAAAAGCAAACAACTTCCACATCACTACTACCAATCCTTGCATAAAAAAACAACAAACAACATTAAAAAAAAACCCAAAACCATACAAATGAAACAAACATACCATACAAAAAAACAAAAATCGGCAAAAAAGGAACAAATGGACATCATCCCAAATTATTGTTTCTTCTATCTAAAATAAACCTGTGTACTGGACTAATCAAAGCAACAGACATCATCCGTAATAAAACTCACAATATTGCAGGATAAAGAGTTTAATTATACTGACCTTTAACTTTCTAAACCACTGCTTACCACTGGTATGGCTGATACCCCATATTGCTGTACTATCACTCCTAAAACCATAGCTATCAATTACATCTACCTATTGCCAGAAAGTTGTATCTAATTCATAAAGAGATGAAAATCAAGAATGGGCACTCAAACCAATAACAAGAAACTGGATAAACTTGATATTTTTCCTCAACCAGATGTGGGCAGATGCAAATTATATAAGTTCTAATACTTCTATTGTTTCAGGTACTGTTTCATAAGACTGTAGATTTAGATCTGTCACAGGACATGAAAGGCATCACATGATAGTAGCCCATGAATATTCAAAGAGTAGGTCACACTGATCTAGTTTTGTACTGATTCTTTGTTGTTTATTTGCCACTCAGCTACCATTTTGCAACCTTTCATCCATCTAAGTCAACAAATAAGAAATTGAAATGTACTGCTGTGGAATGGTATTGTTTCTTTTGGATTCCCGTGAAGAAAGTTGGTTTCCAAGAATTCTAAAAGCTAAATTAATACATACAGGGTTCCCACCCACAATCTTTTCAAAATTCATGGTTATGAAAAAATAGTTAATCAAAAGACTGATGTAAATAGTATGGAATTGGGAGCATAGCAGTAAATTCACTACATTTATTCATCACATCTATAACGTATAAAATGTTTCATTTTTTCTTATTTAATATCAATTTCTTTATCTGAGCAGTACTACATTTTCCCTGTTTATATATTGTCACCTTTCCACTTCACAGAAATTTGTTGGATGTACAGTGAAATCTCATATGTACATATCTGCTGTTTTCATTTGAAAGGGCCGATTATGAAAAATGTTATGAAGATCACTTTTATTCATTTCCTAGTAATTCAGACTCAGGCAAAGCCAACTATATGCCTTAAGATTGTAAAAGTAGATATTTGCTGAAATTAAAGGCATTTTAAAAACAATTTTCGGCACTAAAAATGCAAAGCAACCGTCCATTTTCAAATGAAAGGGCCTACAATCGTGACAGGGCTATAAAAATAATCTCTGAGAAAACCAGTGGCCTTCTCCCCTTTTCAGTTGTAATTTGAAAGGACCTATAGTTATTCATAATCACATTAGTTATCGTTGCATTCTCCATAAAAATCTAATGTCTGACTCCCGTAATTGACAGCCGAGCAGAGTGAGAGGATTATCCACTGAGAGAAGGGCAGGGCATGGAAATAATATATAGGGATGATAGATTCTGACTTTAGTGGTCTAGGTCTCTCCTATCAGTCAACATAGAGGGTGAACTTAGGAATTGATCAAAGAGAGAGACAATGATGTTTATAAGTCTTGTTTCTCATATAAATACATTACACATCAGTCGATCCTGACCTTGACACAGCATACAAGAATCGCCCCAAACCAAGCATTTTAGTTAGCGCAATAAATCTCCCTACCACTCCCACCTGTCAGTGGCCCGTGGCTTCAGTGGGCGCCGCGAGAATACGGTCGCAGTGACCCAGAAACGTTTTCGGCGATACTGTTATACTACCCGTTAGTTACCGGTAATTATCAACGCGTGAATTACAACCATCACCGTTCTTCTCAAATTTACATGGGAGTGCTACAATTTCTTGTTATTTCAGTGCAAACGCGATTGTTTTGCGATTATATGAAGAAAAGCTGCATTGGTTTGAAAAGTACACCTATATTAGTGAAAAATCGACAACAGTCCTATTATTACAATTTTTTCAACATTTTATTTTCAAAATTTCAATCGATTGAGCATAACTTTTTTTGGGCAATGGTGAATCATTAATTCTTCCTGTTTCCGTGAGTATGGATATCATAATTCCTTCAATATGGAGTGTTTCACAATAACTTAAAACGTATCGCCATCTCTTAATTTTATAATTTCGGCAATCTCGATCCTTGTTCTCTGCCACATGCGCAAACGTCTCTATCATGTTGAGAGAGAGAGAGAGAGAGAAAGAGAGAGAGAGAGAGAGAGAGAGAGAGAGAGAGAGAGAGAGAGAGAGAGAGA
>JAOYNN010539009.1:0-14207 GCA_025770095.1 Goniobranchus kuniei
GCTAAGACAGCAATTGCATGCAAGTAAGAAGGGGAAAGAGCTCTCCAAACACTGAAGAGTCTATTCCACTCTGTAACAATTGACGGGGTGTTAAATGCTACATCGTCACTCTGAAGCAAACACTACCTTTTTTCTATTTTGACGAGGTGGGAGTGGGCAAGGTTAGGGATGGAGATGATAACCCTAACTTACTGGCAAAAAAGAGTCCAATACATGGATGAAAGTTGCCAAAAGCCATCTGGCCTGCACCTCTTTTGTAAAATTTCAGCTGGCGTGCAACTACAAGTGTCCAGCGTCCAGTCCCAGAGGATTATCTTAGCTGGGCATTGAACGGCAAAACTGAAAAAGAGGCGCATTTCACAAATTTCAACCGGCCTTCCCACTTCAGTTGTGTGACTGACGCAGCTCAATCACAATAACAGAACATGTTAAGCAGGCAGCCTTTCACCCATTGTCAAGTAGTTGTGGGGTATCTGCTCTCTCCAGTTCTGCTGATGTTGATTTAGATTAGATGCTATTGTATTTCTCACTCTCAAACAATGAAATCGCAAGTGAAACTTTTGAGTGGAAAAAACGAAAGAGCAGAAAGCAGGTTACGTAGACTAAGATTTCTCGGCATTACATTGGACAATAACATAAGCTGTGTAGATAGTCTCAAAATCTAATTTCATGATATCGTGAAAATAGCCACTCCGAAATTAAAATGGCTATTGTTCTATTTGCCCAGTCATTTTTCACTTATAAGTGTTTGGTAATACAGACGCCGCCACTTAGCGCCACGGTGGATAGCGTCACATTTCGGTTAAGGGAACGCTTAACTGCTATGACAGAATTTTTTCTATATAAAAGTCACTGGAAAGCATCATGGGGTTTCTCTTTGCGTCACGGTCCCTTTGAACCATGAGAACAATTTTCTTCCAAATTTTGTGAGGGAGATACATAAATTAATAAACAAGCAAGTTGTATAGAGTGACCTAACCAATACATTCATGATGTTTCGCTGGTTTACGATGGGTATGTCGTCATGCTGTCTGGGCGTCACCATCTGATTGGGCATACAAGTTCAAACAAAAGGGCTGAGGACTAAACTGGACAGTTCAATGCAAACACTTGAGAATGGTTGAGGCAAAAGGAAGAACTCCTTTTAGGACTATTCTTAAGGCAAGGGAATCTTTTCTTATCCCTGAATTTTACTAGCCTAGCAATCTAGCATTTTGTAGATTTAAACACTTGCCTGTTTTTGAAGTACCTCATTATTTACAACAGAAAGCTGGCAGTCAAATTGGATTGAAGTGATGCTCAAGTAGAATAAGTGTAATTGGGGGCTTGAATAAGATTGCAACTTGTTTTTCTCTCTCCTCAACATTCATCTTGGCATTTCTGGCCATGGTCTTTGTTTGCTGTCCCTAGTGCATTCACATATAAAACTGTGTCTTTGCATTATATTGAATTTGTTTTTAAAAATCTCATACATTGCAGAATTGTTTTTTGGCAAGACATTCAATTTTGATGAAAAAAAAATGTGAGCTTTTATATTGAGCTAAATCCAATATGTGCTTGAAGCGCTGTACAAGTGTTCCCCTGGCAGGTATATCCCGTGGGGGGTATATAATGAAGTGCAGCACATTTTAGGCAACAATACCAGCCTATTGCTAGATGTTTAACACCTGAGTTGATTGAAGCACTTAGGGTAAATTTTCTTACTTAAGGAAAGAACACAAGTAGGCGCTGGAGGGAATCGAATCAGGGACCTTCTGATCCCAAGCTGACGCCTTCACCGTTGAGCCATTTGTGCCCCCAAATCATTGTTAATTCACTTAGGACGGATCCCTCAACAGTTGCGGGATGGCCCCAACGGACACTCAGGCAACCCCTGTGAAGCAATTATCTATGGTTTTTTTGGCCCTCGCTTATCACACAGAGGCTGCACGAGCCGGCCCGTGCTCTTGCTAAGCCTCTTGTTTACGAGTGTGCTAAGTTTCGCTTCGCTAGGGGGAATAGTTTTTGATAGACCGACTCCAATCAGTTTGTTGGATCAAAAACCTGAATCTTGAGGAAATGAGTCTAGATCTCCCTTTTGCTTGCATCACAACTGGGTAGAACATGATGGAAGATCGTAACCTCTTCAAACGTTTTGCCACTTCTATTCCTATTCAAGAGTCAGATTCCGAGTCTGAGACCTAGTTCTATTGTGACACATCATCAGATTCATTGGACAGAAAATTTTTTGAAAATTCAATTTCATGACCCTACAAGAAAAATCATCAAAAATACAAATAGAGAGTGATTGTTTTTTGTTTGTTGCATCTTGTCAGATGATGGTTATTCTGTTTTATGTGAAAATTTTATTAGGAACTGTTGATTAGTTAATGAAATATGAATTTTTTAAACGGGCCCAAAACGGCCAGTCCTGAATGATTGTTGAGCTGAGCAGAGCTTAGTCCCGAGTGAGTTAATGTTAATGTAGAAATGTTAAAATGAGTCTTTAAATTGACCTACAATATAATACACAAATATCATTTCCATTGCAAGCAATTCATCATCACCAATCAAATCTTATCTGTAACTCAGTGTAACATGAAATATATTTAGATGAATATACATTTATGTTGTTGGGGTTTTTGGGGGGGTCATTATGCTTTGCCTCAGTTTTATTATTATTATTGCTATTTAGTGAAGTTTGATGAGGACACCTGGTCTTCAAGAAGACAAAGAACCACATTGTATCTCTAAAATTTGAATGATTGTGCTCATGGAGGAAAACTAAAAATGGAAGAGCTGCTGAAAAAGACATTGGATAGAGAATAATGCTGATGTATGTTGGTGATTTCTGTTGCAGATCACACATCTGATTATGATAGTGATGAAGGAGAAAGGTTTAAAATAAACTAGAAAATTCTTTGTGATCAACCATACATTGTTTATTTACACATTTACATTTCACTCTTCTTCTTTATGTGATAGAAATGAAAAAAAAAAAAGTACTGTCGTCCACTACAAACTGATTATCACCCATTCACAAACTTGATGCATGTACATTTATCTCTATTGAATCCAGCCGAAGCCATTTAAACTTTCAATGCATACAGTAAAAGGTTGCTACTCTTATCTTTGCAGATATTGTATGATGGAGATTGTAAAATTTGTCAAGTAGAAATAGCATTGTTGAAAAAGTATACCAAAGATAGGAACAACCTGCATTTCGTGGATATTTCTGGTTTGGACTATGATCCTACCTTTTTCGGGGGAGTGTCCTTTGAAGATGCTATGAAAGAGATGCATGTGATTGGACAAGATGGAAAGGTTTGTGTGGCTCAGAAACTTTTAATTGTTTAAGCAGATATGTCTTCTGTGTTTATCCTACTACTGGAGATTCATTCATGTTCTCTGCCTTATTATTTTTTTCTTTTGGCATATTATTATAATTAGTTAGGGGTGGCAAACCCCTGTTTTGGAAACCAAGTTCCTCAACAGGAGGTTGACCTTGTTGTTTTTTTTAATTAAGAGCTCTTGATTATAACATATAATATGACGTTTGTGGCATTGTAACCAGATTAATCCATCACCAAAATATATTATATATGAGATAAATTGTTTTACATTCAAAGAGTTTATCCACTCAAAAACAAAAAAGGCTCTTACAGTATTATTGTGAAGATTTTTAGCTGAACTATTTAAAACTTGAACTTACAAAGAAATAGTTATATGCGGTCAGTATAAATAGCATATTTGTACCACTATAAATTGGTATTTATTTTATGGAATTAATCGCTTACAGTTTACATTTTCTTCTTTGACCAACTCATCAATTTCTCGCATTGTAAATTTCCTGGGTGATGCGGAATTGATCACAATTTTCATACTTAGATTTTTGGCATCAATCCTAAAGCAGTCTGTCAGGTGACCTCACAAGGATATGTTCTTGCAATGAGCTTTATCCGAGGAAAGCATTGAAATTTCAGCATGTAACACCACATCTAGTGCTAGTCCAAAGCAGATGAAATCTGTTCAAGAATATCCTCAAGGCCAACAAAATGTTAAAGCGTCACTGACAGCTTATGTGAGACATTCAAAAGAAAAACCGGGCCAAAATGTATTATAATATGCTGCTCTGTGTAAATCGTGATGGTAACTAAGTGGAAAAATTAAGTGTAAGACATGCAGCTGACAGTCTAAGCTTCATTTTGAATTATGCGTCTGCTATTGGACACTAAAAAAGTTATGTCCAAACGGAATGTACCCGGTAGTAATATGTTGGTTGTGTTAATGCTTTCATTTCTTCGAGTTGTTCTATAAACGTATTTCTACAAAATTTTGGATTTTAATTTTTTTGCACAAAATTGAACTTTGTCAGAAGCTTATCATTTGTGTCAGAAATGAAATTGGTTGACAGAAATGCACCAATATTGTTCGTGCTCTTAACGTATAAGATATTCCGGTCTCATTTTGCCACTTTAAACGTATAACTATGAATTCTGTGATTCCTATTTGTTATTTTGCACTTATACGTTTATAGAACGACACTGACGATTTGCTATACTTATTTTTCCACAAATCTACCCATTGATGCTGCTGTTTAGTTATAAGATGTTATTATTTTTATCACAGGTATATACTCAAGGAGATGCCATTCGCAAGATGTACAGAGCTTGTGGCCTTGGCTGGCTTGCAACATTTACTGAACTTCCTGTTATAAAACCTGTCTGTGATTACCTGTACATAATATTTGCTAAATATCGGCTAAGGAAGGCTCTTGATAGATGTGACTCCGGATCCTGTTCTGTAAAATTAAGAGATTTAAAAGAGAAAGTAGATAAATCAAAGAAATAAAGATTTATAACAAAATAAAAAAAACAACTTGTCGTTTTAATTTAGAATGCCTTGTCTTATTATGAAGTCCTCGGTGCTCAATCGTTATATTTGAATTAAATTTTGCGAATTTAGTTTTTTCTCCATGTAGTTCATTCTTTTCATAATTTCACTGGAGTTTATTATGGAAATAGTAGGTGACTTTTTTTTTCACTATGTCTTTGTCTTGTTTTGTGTAAATGGTTTTGGCTACCCGTTCTCTCCCTCACAGTGTAATGTAACAATGCTCTCAATCTTTTACTTTCTCATTTTCATTCTTCCTGTTCTGCTTCAGGGATAAAAGTTATATATATCCTATTGTGCTACATGTGGCATTCCTTTCCAAACTGTAGCCTTCATGATGGCCGTTCTAAAATGTTTACTTTCCAAGGCCAATTTTCCAAAGAAACTATACTTGCGATTGCGAGTATGACAAGTGTTTTTGAGGACCAGTATAGACGTACTTTGTAGTTGTACGTTTCTATTCATTTGTCAAGGTCCATCCATATTATATGTCCACATTATATGAGTGTTTTCCTGAAAACATCGATCTATCTTCTGTTGCCTCCCTCTTACTCCTCCTTTTGGTATCCTTCATCTCATTATATGTATTGTTTTGATGATACATGTGTTTATAATTATTTGACTTGGGATACCTATAGCCTTCCATAATTTTCCACAGTTAGACTTTGTATATTGTCGAATGCCTTCTTGAAGTCTGATAAAGTTGACTTACAAAGATCTCTGATTTTCAACATAATTTTCAATGACGATTCACAAGGTAAATATTTGATCCATACAACTTTTACTGATTGCACTAAAATTCCATTTACCATACACCTTTCAAGTGTTACTTTCTTGACATTTGAAACAGTTGTGCAAAGCATAAGCATGTCATGGAGCTTAGTGCAATTAATGTGATCTGTCGAGACAACGAACAATTCAAAACTACCTGTTTCAGACTAATTATTTTGATGTTGCATCATTGTAGTGAGACAATTTGGAGAAACAAGATTTCTCCATGTCTAGATTTATACTGGGGCAATCTTGGGTAGCTCTTGCATGCGAAAGGAATGAATGACTGGAAAAAACAATCGCTAGACGTGTTGGGACAGCGCAAGAGTCACCTGCTTGGGTAATGTCCATATTTTAAGGATGCTACCTGGTCGAGTGGTATTGTGTTGGCTTTTCATGGAAGGTGGAGGGTGCCGAATCAGAGGTCCTGCATTTAACTCCTACTGGTGCAATTACTGGTGCAAGACTTTTTTCTCATATACTCTTTCCTTTGTATTGTCCTGTCTCTGTCCCTCTTGGGGTTTCACTAAAATACGTTTGTTTCTATCATGTATAGACAAAATTCGGAGTACAGATGCAGATCTGGAATAGAAATACAGACCAACGGAGAATAAACATAAAAATTTTATTACACAGCGTAGCTAGACCGCTCCGTTTAGATATCCTCCTTGCCCGTAATATGTCACATTGATCTCGCATTACGCGGTCAGGACTCGCTCATGAATCCGTTGAGAGACGAACATTTCTCAAAGCGCGTAATGGGTTCAAATATCACTCTCTAACTCCCAAAGGTAACTATAATCGGCAATGTGCACATGAAGGACACCGTTTGAATTACTCCCCTCGCTGACCATGGAGGAAAGGACATATCTCTTTATTTTCTGGTAGAGTTTTGAAATGGACCTATTTTTGGTTCATTGTTTTCACCTAATGCATAATTTTTTAAAATCACAATTAAGTTGTTTAACAGGCATTTTTTTATAAAATGTGCACAGATGATTCATAAGACAACCAAAAATGTACTTACGAAAAAGAATTGAGTAAGCTGTGTAACTTTTCAAGATAGAACAGTTTAAGCATTGTGAAGCCAGAACAGTTAAGCATTGTGAAGCCCATGAAAATCGGCAATTTTATGTGCTCATATAACAATACACACACAGAGAGCTTAACACACACGCAAACACATTAAATGATACACGGCCTAGGATACATATGAACTTTGATCATAAACCGCTTACAACCAGACATAGAATTTGGCTGTGTCAAAGATTTTTTGATATCATAACGACATGTATCTTCTCTTTCAATAAAGCTTTATGGGATGAGACTCGTATGTGCACAAATTTTGTAATTACATGTAAATTAGAGAGATGTCATCAAAAAATCAAAACATTTACTTACACAATTCAAAAGCGCAATTCACGAAAACCACAAACGCTAGAATGTTGAAAGTTCAATGAACCCAAAGAGTGGTGTTGGATGAGTGAGAGAAAGAAATAAATGAAATTTTGGCACAATAATGTGGATGTAGTGAAGGGAAGAATTTATGCAATTTTCATGCAGTGCCATTGATCTTAGAGCGGGTACCAAGAACTGCACGTGACCTGGAGCAGGTAGCCGGGTGGAGTTGATTAATGGCCTTCGGCTGGCCTCAACTAAATGGTAGTGGTTTTCAGTTAAGAGTGAGCCGCCGTGATTAATCAATGAAGGAACACCAAAAGCATGGGAATGTCCAAAATCACTGCTAGACAAGTAACAAATTGTTGAAGGAATAGAACAGAAGAGTGGCACACAAAGTAAAAGTGACAAACAGGCTGGCACACAACTCGAAAGCCAAACAGACAGACAGATGGTTTCAGGATATTTTAACTGTAAGGCTTATAAACAAGATCAATGATATAATTTCATATAGCATCTTTACATAGAATCTTTCCCAGTAATCACAATCCAGGCACTGAATTTTGAAGATGCCCCACAGTGCCTTTGTAGAAAGTACATGTATAAATTTGGCCTTCTTGCATGAAATTTAAAAAAAAAATGGTGTCAGCACACTCAGAAAACAAGGAGACTAATTTGTATGTCCCTTAAGGAAGACAAAGCAGACAGCTTCATTAAACCATGCACTATCATTTATTGATCTGCATGAAAATGTCACAACACATTAATCCTTAAAATGGCAGCATTTCACATTTCCTTATTATATTGTTAGGATGCATATTTCATCTCAAATCATGTAAGATGAGTGTACAGTTCAGCTGAACTTCAATGATCTGTTTACATTTTTTAAAAATAATGTTATTTTACATTTATTACAGTAATGAATGTTCTTCTACGTTAATATTATAGTATTACAAATGAATGCAGTTTTTCATTTCACTGTAAAGCAATAAATAAAAATTTATGTAATTTTTTATACATTTTTTATAAAAAGAATAAATATACGTATTCAGCTATTATGAATCAAAATGATGAAAACAACAACAAAAACTTAAAACAAGCAAAAAGTGATATGCAATGCAAAACAAAAATAGGTCACCAAAAACAAACTACTAACAAATTATATACAATGGAAATGTCAAAAATCAAAGCCCAGTAACTCAAGTTGTCTTACAAATAAGAAATCAAAAAGTAAGGGATTCCTTTTGTTCTCAGTCTTTAGAACTCATGCAATGAGCAAGCTACAAATCAATTCCCATAATTCAAATTGAGTAAACTTACGACCATTTCATGTAAATTAAAGCATTCATCTCAAAATGTCCTCAACATCCCTTCTTAGTGCTGATCACTGTTTTTACAAAATTATGGAAATAGAGGAGCAAAACGCCATGCTAGGAACACATCCCATTTCTGGTAGGCCTAGATGGAGTCAGATATTTGCCCCTCATGTCAATTGCACAACACCTTTTTCCAAGGAGATTTAGGGAGTCAGGTTTTGATCTTATCATCAATTGCCCACTCATGTCTTTTTGTACACCTTTATCCTAGGAGATTTAGGGAGTCAGGTTTTGATCTTATCATCAATTGCCCGCTCATGTCTTTTTGTGCGCCTTTATCCTAGGAGCTTTAGGGAGTCAGGTTTTGATCTTACCATCAATTGCCCGCTCATGTCTTTTTGTACGCCTTTATCCTAGGAGATTTAGGGAGTCAGGTTTTGATCTTATCATCAATTGCCCACTCATGTCTTTTTGTCCTAGGAGATTTAGGGAGTCAGGTTTTGATCTTGTCATTAATTTACAATATTTGGGGTAGACTACTCTAATGGGAGTGAAAGGGACGGAGCGGAAGAAGGGACAGACTTTGGTAGACCTAAAATGAGTAAGAATTCTCAATTTTGGTTAAACAGGTTTGGTGCTTCTTGATGCTGCCATGCTGGAGCACTGGGCCCCTTTCACATGCTTGAGAACCAGGCATTGTTTGTATCAGACACCCCCTCCTTTACTCTTTCTTCCCATTATAAGATGACTGATTCATCCTGACTGGATCAATAGATAATCGTAAGAGTATTCTTCCTGACTAGATCTAGATCTATTTTCAAGTCCTTAGCTTTCCTCCTCTGGTCTCATGAATTTAAAATCCGAAATTGAGAAAAAAAATAATCAGTACATAAATTTAAAAAACAAAGGATAGTAACTTCTGCTCACTCTTACTTATTAAAGGGTTTTTGATACTAAGAATCATAATTCATCTACAGCAATGACATAAACGAGTGTATGATCTTGCAGAAAAAAAGGGAAATTTCCCACAGTATCTGACATCTTTTGAATTTGTGAACTCTCTTACACGATCAAGCATTCTAATAAAAATTATTCAACCAATGGGATTCTGAATTGAGTTTGCACACTGTACTTTGTTAATCTACGCACATGCATGCATATGTGGCGAATATAGTAGGTGTCACATAAAAAAACAACCAAAAACAGCTGTCATGTAAAATTGAAATAATCACAAAAATGAATTCTTGTAAAATTACTTCACAGAAGAGGGAAAAAGAAAATCTGTTGGGTTTTTTCTTATACATTATCAACTACAAATATGGCAATATAATATTGTATAACTATAAGTATGGCATTTCTTTGGGGTAGTTGTCCTCAAATGAAGAACATAAAAAGAAAATATAATTATGTAATCATTTCATTACTTAGAAGTGGAATGTTGGGTGTCCAAATCACTCCTCCAACCTTATAATCTACTTTCACAATATGCACTTGGATCTCAATTCAATTCCACACTCCCTGCTGTAATAAATCTCAGCTGTTTTTTTTCAGATTTCAATGAACTCTTTCTAACATAAAATGCTTTTACTGAAAGACATGATTGATGAAATAAATTAGTAATGCTCTTTCTATGATTTTACTTTGGGCCCACTGTAAGATGTCTGAAGGTTAAAACATACATAGTTTCATATTGGCTGCAAATTAGTGGCAAAGTTTGAAATATTATACGTTGGCTTCTTGTGGTTTTTGAGTTTGGTAAACTAGGTAATGAAAGCAGGTGATAAATGACGTTATAGTAATTTGACATAATGTCACACACGGAATGACTGGAAAAGAGGGGAAAGGAGGTATTTGTGCTAAAAGTTTAAAAGTAAATGGAGTATGATACTCTTTTGAGGAACCTTCTTAGAATATATTATATTCTTGCAGTGATTGCTTAAAACAACTAAGCGAAAGTATGGGTATATGTGTGTATGGGGGGGGGGGGGAGGGGGATATTTTGTGCTTTAAGTTCAAGTAAAATGCAGATGAATATTCTTTTGAGGTAACTTTCTAGAATACATTCAAGAAGGCTTTGTTTTCCTTGCCTTAAAATTATCTTAATGTTAGTAAGAGTATATGTGTGTGTAAAAAAACAAAGGGGGAGGGGGAGAGGGAATAGCACAACTAATTCCTGCCCACTGCTGTATGTCTCCTGAATAACACACAGATTGATTTATGGTCATTGTTTTATCTGAATTTTCTACCTCTGTATAGTGTCCTTAATGGTCTTAAGACATTTGTATGTTGCAAAAATGGTTTGTTTAATTATATTAGTTTTGGATGTTTACATATATAAACATTATTGCTCCACTTCACTAGGGATAGATAAAGATTTTATCTTTCTATAATTCATAATATTCTCTCAGTTTGCTGGAATCATTAATACAGTAGTTACCAGGTAATTGGGCAAAGGATAGATAAACGTTTAGCTTTTGTGGACGGTTTTTCCATTAAATTCTTTTTATTATTACAGTATCAAAATCATCCCTCTAATTGGATGGTCCAAAAACAAGAATTTTGGCTAACTGGAGGTTGAGATTTTGCAAAAATGCAATGCCCATTAACATTTTACATTTATTCAAGAGCCAAAGAGAATCTAACTACGCATATGAATGGTCTCTTGTGCTCCACCATGCTTAGCATGTGAAGAAGGGTTTTGCAGGGGTTTATTGATCTGCTGTAGTAGAAATTTAAAGCTTAGCCGCCAATTACTACAACAAGACATGAAGGCTCTCAAGCTTACCAGATTGCATCGGTCTTGGGATTGTTGGCCAATCATGTCTTATTCCGGCTCTTAGTGACCATTCTCTTGATCCATCTCTCTTGTTAGTATGCCCTACCAAGCCTTAGTTACAATATGGCCCTCCTACTACTGGGTGGTCTGGTGAGACAATGACAGGTTTCGTTTCATTTGACTTAGTGGTCTGCCGGAATCTCAGCGCTTTGTTTGTTCAACTGGACATCTGGATCATCAGTAGATAACACTCTCTCTCTCTCTTTTATAATTCGTCACCTTTGATAAATTTTATTGCAATTACTTATACATGTTGATACAGAGAATGAGGATATATCACTATGAGGCATCATCGCCACTCTTCATCAACCGGTCATTTTCTGCCAATTGGACATTTTGCCTAAAAGGACGTTTTCCCTGCTTCCCAATGACCATCCAATCAGCCGGTAACTACTGTGCTTCCTGTATCAGACTGTTATGTTTTTTCCATGTACCATACTTTTTAAATTGTATCTTAATCAAATCATTACGTTTCTCAAGAACTTAATGATTTAATAGGTAATGATAGGTGTGGACTCAACAGCCATGCTTTCAAGTCCACATTCATCATTTCCACGTCGGATCCAAAAGTATCCATCCAGGCCCCATGAAGCACCCCAGCTGTTTTTAACAATCCAGTACTTCTGAGCTGAGCCTTCATCATAACCCCATCCAACAACAAGAACAGCATGATTCGTTAATTGGAATGGATCAAAGTTAACCACTGATTCGTTAAAAACGTGGTGGTAAACTCCGGACTTATAGTTTAAAAAATCATTGTAAACTTCAAAGCCCACAGCAATCGGTCCCCTCTCATAGACAGCCTCCATCATAGCCGGCTCATTGCATCTGAAGAAATGATGATGAAAAAAAAGGCTTTATAGAAATGTTTTAAAACTGCACCATGATATCCAAAGTTAATCATGATACACACACACACACACAAAATTAAAGATGGTTCAACTACTGGGATATTTGAGAACAGTGCAATTTGACAAATGCAAAATAAATATTGTGCAATTTCCCCATCAAACATCGATATTTATCTCTACTGCTACAGCAAAAAAATATGATAAACCATTGTGACTGACCCAAATCTCCCAATAAAACCCCCGCGTTATTTAACTTTTCAAACATCAAAAAAAGACTGTCAACCAGTTATGTTGCAAAGAAAGATAAAAGAGATCAGTACTTTACTCTGCTATGAAAAACGATTTTTTCATCGTTTCTACTCTCTTCCTGAAGGGCACACAGTAGAGTCCACTAATAAAGACAAATGAAATAACAAGAACTCTGAAATAACGAGACATTTTTCAATCCCCGAATTTTATCCTTCTTACTCTTTAGAATGAACGATCGGGTGTAACGAGAGCTTGTAGATGACCATCTCGGTAATAACGGGAGATTTTCTTTCCTTCCTTCCAAAAACATTTCTCACCACTCACTCCAACCCCTCCTCGTTGTCCATTTACCACCAGTAGGGCATATCTGGTGCTGGCCGGTAACAAAGATATCGACGAAGAAGGGATCCTTCTCTACCCCTCCCCCTCCCTCCTCTCATCTTCATCTGAATCGAGTGCGCATGGTGCCATTCGCGTTCTCATGCCGTGCATAGTAATAGGTCAATCTTGCCTGTTATAAGATTAGGTTATTTTCCTTCATTTCTGCTTGTAAATTCGTCAATCGGGAATAACGAGAACTCGGCAATAGTGAGAACATATGCCTGGTCCGCCCGTTCTTGCTGTAATAGAGCTCCACTATATGAGTCAATCAAGTAACAGTAATCATTGTGCAGCAGCTTGGCTGTGGGATCAAGGCGTTCGACTTGTAACTGCTAGGTTTTGAATTCGAGGCTGGGCCGTGCAGTGGTGCTGTTTATTCCTTAGGAAAGGCTGTTTACATACATTTCCTCAACCCCCTCAGATGATATTGAGTACACATCAACAGGCAGACAAAAATCTTGTCAGTAGGCTAGAGCAAGCATGGAGTTGAGAAGGTATTTGGTAGGAAAAGGCCTGTCTGGAAACACCGGTACAGCGCTTTGAGCACATTTAATGGATTTCATTAAGTAGGTGACATTGACCTAGTTTTGCATTGTCTTGCTCTCATTGATCTGGAGAGCTCCCTAGCCACACAACTTTCCTTGTGCCAACTATCTAAGTTAATAGGAATAAAAGTATTTATGAAGAAAGTCAGGACTTCTGGTATACAAATACAATGAAAGTCAGGATGTTAAAGATTCTGTCATGAGAAGAAAGTCTTAAAGGCTAAGAGATAGCATCAGACGCTTGGAAATGTGCAAGGTAGAGAGTGATGGTAGGAATATGTTTCAGATGCTTCAGAGTCGTTTTAATCTGAAATTTACTTACGCCCCATAGTAGCCTCCAATATACTTGAACTTTGTAGAGTAATGACGAGAACACTTTGGATCTGTGCTGCATTTCCCATCACCTCCCGTGTAAGGATTACACTCCTCCAAGACAAGGCCAAAATCTTCAGCGTATTTTCCTCCGATCAAATAAGGGAAGCCACCTGCACATCCTAAGAAGCAAATTAAAACAAAACAAAAAGGTTGATTACAAATAAAGCTTGAATCAAATCAGTTAGGTTTGCAAGACGACATCCATTTCTGACCATTCTTTGTTGTTGTTTTAGTTGGTTTTTGTTGTTCTTTTGTACAGGCCAGCTAACCATCCTAACACAATGGAGGAAAAAACTTTGAATTAAAAAAACAAAACCAATAGGTGGAGACCCCGTCAGCTGGAGAGGGAAGCGGTTTTCGATCCGATTCTGCCTTGTATCATCAAACATGATACCAATACCAGATGACATACGCAATTATAAGTTATTATGGTTTGTCCCCTAAACCAAAAGTGCTCACCGCTAAAGTTTCAACTTGATCGCCTGCGTCAACGCAAAATTTTGCATACTGACCCAAATATTCAAAACAAAGTTCCTGGCACTGACAGTGGACTCAGCTTTTCAAAGTAGTTTTAGAAGACTAAATGTATCAGATTTTTTATTTTTTGAACGGT
>JAOYNN010539120.1:0-20866 GCA_025770095.1 Goniobranchus kuniei
GAGAGAGAGAGAGAGAGAGAGAGAGAGAGAGAGAGAGAGAGAGAGAGAGAGAGAGAGAGAGAGAGAGAGAGGATCACACAACTACTTCACTACTTCATATGAATACAGTTCATATGAAATCCTGGCAATTAATTCAATTTCGACTTAGTTGAAGCTACAGAAGCTACATCATGCTTTATTATCAGATAGGGCTCAATTTAGGCATTTGGTTTAATGCCATGAGTTGGTCAAAACTGACTATAAATATAATATCGGTGATCGCATGGAGAAACGGAAGGAATTCCAAAGATACACGTAAATCCATTATCCGAAACAATGCCACATATACATTGCAGTTTAAATTCTATATAATATGTCTTACATTGAGTTGTTTCTTATCGATTGATGCCCCAAAGGCTTTAGTTTGAGAGGTGCTGTGTTATTTTTCAATTTGGTAATTTCTGTGTGGTAGGCCTAGGTAGTCTTCCTTGATATTTTACATCTGATTTCGTGAAATAGAATTGCATTCCTTTTTGTTATTATTTTTGTTGTTGAGATGTTTCCATTTCTTCTCAATATATGTCCGAAAAAAGTGTCATCTACGTTCAAGTATTTGAGAGAATAAAGGTGTTGCATATTTGGTATAGTGATAAGTTGGTAATTCCAACACGGTATCGTATACCGAGAATCTTTCTCTGAGTTGTGTTCTGTAAAAGGCATCTAGCTTTTCTTAGTTTTTCGTCAGTGCCCAGGTTCCAGTGTTGTACATAAGAACTGATTTCCCAAGGGTCTTGTAGAGCTTAATATTTGTGCGGTTTTTGAACAGTTTATTTTTGTCTTTTCTTATCCATATCTTTTAAAATTTATTGAGTGCAACTGTTGTAATGTGTGTTCTTCTTGATGCATCTGTTGAGTCTTCTAACAAAGAGCCATTCTTCAATTCCTTCTAGTCTAAGAAGTCTCCAATAAAATTCCTAAAATGTAGGTATATAGCAGACGCTTTTTATATTGCACAAAGAAGCAACATAAATAGTTCTCTGTTTATTTTGAAAGAAGAAAACACGATTGCTCATAGACATTTTAAATCAGCACGTTTAACTTCCAAATAGACAAACCTATATGTATAAACTTATAGTTATAGCTCTTCATAGTTTAGCAATAATAGTTTGTACAGAGACTGTAACAAGACACTTATCAGGAAAAGAATAATTCTTATCCAAGTTGTCAAATAAGTGCAAAATGATATCCTTTAATCAATTGGCTTTATTGACACAATGATGCAATGTGAGTCAAAATTTTAAATGTCAAAATTAAAGATGACGCTTTCATCTTTTCCCAAGTTAGCAGTTTCAATACGCTCATATTCTAAAGAATACTACATGTGATGTCAATTGTGTTTTTTCTAGTATGCAAGAGTCCCAGATTTCGAAATACTAAAATGTATTTGCCATAATTACGACCGTTTAAAGAGAACGATCGCGTTTTCTTCATGGTATGAAAGTCTATAGAAGAGCCAGAGACACTTTTGGTACGTTGTCTAAATTATTGTAATACAGAATGACCTGGCTAAATTGTGATTTTTTAGAACCAAAGCATAGTTTTGAACAAAGATCTCAATCCCATATTATCAAAATTCTGGTAGAAAACGACACTTGAACTGAAATATGCCCTCTCTTGAGACACAAAAAATTGTTGTGCTTTAAAAGACAAAAAATCTCTTTTCCAACATCTCAAATTGCAAAACGTCCATAAACGGGTTCAAGTTGTTTTCGGTTTTTGTTCATTATTTGAAAAGGTACTGGAGCTAGACATAACGTCAAGACTCACGGATTGTACCAATCCGGGATTTGGAGTTGTTATCCGATTACTTGGCATATAAAGACTACAGGAAGGGGTTGGGGGTGGAAAACGGGGGAAGGGAGAAGACAAATGGAGATAGATAAATAGATGAATAGAGACGTAAACAGATAAATAGTTAGATAGATAGATAGATAAATGGATAGACAGATAGATAGATAAATAGATAGATAGATAGATAGATAGATAGATAGATAGATAGATAGATAGATTGATAGATAGATAGATAGATCGATAGATAGATAGATGGCTCAATGGTAAAGGCGTCGGCTTGAGACTCGGAGATCCCGGGTTCGATTTCCAGCAGCGACTACTTG
The DNA here is from genome assembly GCA_025770095.1 of Goniobranchus kuniei. Taxonomy (NCBI): domain Eukaryota; kingdom Metazoa; phylum Mollusca; class Gastropoda; order Nudibranchia; family Chromodorididae; genus Goniobranchus; species Goniobranchus kuniei. The sequence continues at coordinate 2,154 of JAOYNN010539120.1, forward strand.
TGTTTTTTCCTTAAGCATGAAAATTTACATCAATTGCTTCACTCGACTCAGGTGTTAAATGAGTACCTAGCAATAGGCTGGTATGGTTGTGCTGACTGAGCTTCACTTTACCGTATACTCCCCAGGGAGTATGCCTGCTAGGGGATAAAGTATTGTAAAGCGCTTACAGGCTGTTCATATAACAGTGTAAAGTGCTTTAAAAATGCAATCTTTAAATGCAATCGTTTACTGGCAATCACAATTTCAACTTTCAATTGTCGTGATTATTTTCATGGTATCTCTTGTATTTTGTATTTATTTGACTTTAGGACAAACATGTTTCATCAGAAATGGTGCCCTTTGAGAGGAGTAGGGCAACATCATCCCTCAAAGAAACTTACGTCACAGGTATTGACAACCATGGAGATAAAATGTCCGAAGTACATAATGATGAAGGAATCCAGCTAGAGCCCACTAAAGGTTGATAGTCAAATCACTTTAAACTCTCTCTTTTGCATAATCTGACATCTTATGTCTACGTTGACAGTTTGGTTGAGACAATGTTCAGAGTAATGATATTCATGTTGTTTAATTAATTATCTGAAGCTTTCTTCTCCAAGATAAGTCGAAAAGTATTTTGCCAGAATGTTATCACCATAACCATTTAAAGGTGAAAGCATATTTCATTATTTTCAAATAAGGGAAAAGCTTTTGGTTTATAATGTTAGGGGTTACCAAGGTAGAATATACATCTCGGGCCCATCCAACTAGTCCTGTTCAATGTATCATTCTCTTTACATTCCTGTTTATTGGCCATTTATGAGACCATAATACATTTTTATACTGGCTAATAAGAATTTTATACATAATTATTTTTTTCATAGCATTTGTCCGGATATATCAGCAATTAACTTTTTTCTTTTCATATCCCATTAAAATCTATGTACAGAGGTAAGCACAATCAGACCTCCTGCCTTGAGAAAACCGGATTGCTTTGTGCTGAGTCCACGGAATGAAGATTCCGATATTGGCAGTGTCGCCAGTTTGGCCAGTGGAAGTTCTTTGGGGGAAAAAATTTCTCATTACTGTAAAGAAACCCCTGGGGCTTCTTTGGATGTGCCTTCAAGACATGACTTGTCTGTGATCTGGTCCGGCCCATCTGACTCCAACGATTTGAAAGAGGCTGAGGACCAACATTCTAACAATGATTCTGGTTGTGTGGACAGCAGCAAGAAATGTAAGATTCTGACGATTCTTTTGTGTGGACAACATGAATGTGTATGAGAGTGAGATGCTCTTTTTGAAATTGTTATTAGTCTTCTTTTGTGTTGTTTGTTGGAACTATTTTTGTTGAATTATAATAATGAGTTCATTTATAGAGTGCCTTTCCTTGATAGCTGAAGGCACTTAAAAAAAAAATTTAAATAGACAGTTTAAAAAATACAATAGGAATGAGCATAGCATAGAATATTGACATACGTTTGTTATCATGGGAAATGAAAATTTACTCTGAAGGAGATGTGAAGGCAAAAGACATTTTTATCTCGTTTAAACATAGATCTAACTGGTTGTGAAATGTTGGACAGCTTTATTTTATTGCGTATTTGAGGTGTCAGTTTGAAACACCAGCTAATAAAGCAGTGGTAAGATACTTCAAACCAGAAGCTAGAAAACGTAAGGGAAGACCTAAAACATCAATCTTTTCCACACTCAGACCAGACCTTAAAAAGTTGTCAGAAATCAAATGGACATGTAAATTAAATGGCTTCTCATATCTCGAACTTTTACGCTGTTTAATCCTTGGGAAAGCTATTTACATACATTTCCTCACCCCACTCAGGTGACATTTTAGCACCTGACCATAGGCAGAGGAGGATCTTGTCAGTATGTTAGAGCAAGTGCATCTGTAAAGTGGCTGCATCTCTGTATGCTCCACGTGGAGTTGAGAAGGTATCTGGTTGAGAAAAGGCCTGTTGAGGAACTCTTATAAGGCGCTTTGAGCACAGTAAGTGGATTTAGTACAATACTATAGTCCATTCCTCATAGCAAAATCGATTTTTCTGGAATAACTTCATTATGGGAAATCACACAAGAGATAGTACAGCCCATGTGCTAACTTTTCCATATTTTTCCAGATATTTTGATCCAAAAATAAAGGAAAATTTGTCATAAACGTATATATTTTGTAATCCACCATGGCAAATACGCATTTCAAAAGGTTTATAATAAAGTGTATGAGTAAACATTAATCATGAATGAAATTGTTCCACATCATGACAACATTTGCAATGCCACTACTTTTTACAGTCACGACTTCTTCATTTGGCGTTAATGACAATCTTCTCTCTCATAAAAGAGTGATCTGAATGTTTTTTATGAATCTTAGCAAGCAACGTTTGTTTTTGTCTTGAATCAATGTTTTGCTCCCGCTATTATTGGACCACAGCTCACATTGATGGTGTGTCTTTTTTGTGCTTTGTTAAATGCTGACTTGTTATCCTAAACATGATTTTTATTTCTTATGTAGGTCTAGAGCTTAATTCTAGATGTAGACTTTTTCATTTCGAGTAGATGAAGATTTTCAGATTATCCAGACTTTTCTTTTCTATGTAGACTTAGACATCTTTCAAGTAGATCTACATGTCAAGACTTATTATTCATGATTTTGTTCCTCTTGTCTTTGTAAAAAGTTTTGATTAGCCGGTTAAAACGTGCCCCCCATGATCCCATGGGTGTATTTTTTATCAAAAGGTATACCTAAGTCTCATTTTGATTAAACTCAATTGTTTACATAAGATTCAGAAGGGATTTTAATCACTTCATTTAAATGGAATTCGACATATAAATCTAAGTCGTAAACCCTAAAAACTTTGTCATTCGTTAACTAAAAATGAATTACAAGGAGTATAAAGAAAACCCTTTTTTAATCGACACATTAAAAGTTTGAAATGGGATTTGCAGATTATGACACAGGCTGTTACCGTAAAGTTCAGACTAAAAGCCGCAACTTTTTTCTCCTGTCGCTGACCCTGCGGCTATACACCGATGCGACTTATACAAGTACTTTTCATTTTCCCCACCCTCATGTAATTAAGTGTTTCCTTCAAACATAAATCTAACAAAATTTATTTCCTTTTATTAACCCTTCAATACAGATTATAGAATGAATATCGTTCAGAGTCTACTCATTTCAAGCCGTTTGCTTCATATTATTATCAGAGTGGGCAACACACAGGCATAGAGGCCTAGTAATAGTACACTCAGTGATATCGATCGAGTGGGAATTCTTAATGACGAGTGACGAAAAACCATTCACAAACACGGGCCGTCCAGGCTAGATCGACTTCGAGCTTGTTTCGCTTTAGCCATCGAAGGGTCATTGTTCAGTTCCACAATAATTCTGTTGGTAATTCTAGATCTAGATCTAGATCTAAATTCTATCTGCTGTATTATTATTAATATTATTGTTTCAAAACGAGTTCGAGCGAGCGAAGGATTGGTGACCTGCGCACTATATGATAGGTCTACCGTACGAGCCTATGGCCTACGGTCTTCTCGTATTGTCAGTGAAGAAAGTGTAAACGAGGCTGGTGACAGTGACACTGTCAGAAGATTGTTTGTTATTTGGTGTGTTGAGGTCTTTTCGACTATGGTGCGAATGTCATTTGTTTCCAACACTGTCAGGAGAAGCTGTGTTACAACTCTTGAATTTGGACACAGAAGATGAGGGGTTTGATGGCTTCAATATTGATTTTTGTTCTGAGTGAATTAAGCGCAGCTTATACACAGGTTCGGCTTATGCAAGGAAAAAATTCTTTTTCATTAAAAAACTAGGGGGTGCGGCTTATATACCAGTGCGCCTTATAGTCCGAGCTTTACAATAAAAAGGTTGTCAAAATCTGGTCTCTATACAGCTACATCAAAAGTTTATTTTAAAAAAATTGATTTCAAGCTGGGGTAGAGCCCTGCTCAGATGGACAGTGATCAGTTTGCATTGTCCAAGTGGACAGAGTGACCCCTTTATGTATGGCAGATACATGTACATCTCTATCAACACCTATTGAAAGCTGAGATTTATAGCTTAATCGTGAACACATTAAATGTAATGGGATATATGCTGTAAGTGGGAGGTTTTTTGAGAAATAAGATATGTTTTGTTAAATCAGAAAGAATGGCTTCTGTTTAAAATTGTGTTCTTATGTGGACTGAGGCATGTTGTTCAAGGGCCAATTTATATAGAAAAATTTCTGTTGTCTAGAAAACTGTGCAGCAAGGCAGACAGTCTTCTTAGAGATCATGTTGTTGAAGCACCAGCATTGTACTGTATAAAAGCTCAGAAACTCAGATTTTACGATGTGCAATCTGTAGAGCCAGCGTTGATCTCATTTTTATCTTTATCTTTATGTTGATTTTTACTCAAAATTGATTTGAGAAAGGATATTTTTTTAAAAATTGCTACGCTACAGCAAGGAGCTAACTCTTTTTCATTTGTATTTTGTACAAGTCATTGACTTAATTCTCTGATCCTCTTCCTAGATAGACCTGCATTGTTTCTCTCTTATTTAACCCTTATTTCCTGTATTAATTGTCTCCCCCCTCTAATTATTCTTCAGCTTTGTATGGCAAGTTATGCCAAGAGGCCGTCAGATCTGCCGAAGCTCTTCATCTTATTGAAAGAAACAGCGATGGCCTGGTGGGTACATCTACCTCTGTGAAAGAAGCTAAGAAGAAGAAGAGGAAAACTAAACATGAAAGGAACACTGGAGCAACCAGGAGACGAAGAGGATACATTTTGTCTTCTTCTTCAGATGGTGAAGTTGCACCTAATGACCCTGTTCAAGACAAACGTCTGTCTGCTATAGAATCAAGGAGCAGGAGGCCGCTGGATTCCCCAAGTGGGGACAGCAGTAATAGTGATGTGGTGGAGATTAAAACAAGCTCTGATCAGAACAGTCCGTCTGTGAAAGAATCTCAAAATAAAAACGTTAAAGATATGGATGTAACCATTGCTGAATGTGACTCCTCAACTTACCTGGGAGTGGTGGATACTGACAGGTAAATCAACAGATTATTTACTTTTCTTATCATTTTTTTTTTCAAGAAAAAAAAATGTTTACACTAATTCACAAAGCTGTCTATTTCTTGCTAATTAATTCTGTTTCAAACAGGGTGTTCAGCAAGGTAGTAAAGCTGTACATTGATAATAAATTCAGTAAGTTGGTGGTAAAGGTATTAAAGTTGTAAATTGGTAGTAAATTCAGTAATTTGGTGGTAAAGGTAGTAAAGCTGTAAATTGGTAGTAAATGCCATGTTGCTGGTAAAGATAGGAAAGGTGTAAATTGGTAGTAAATACAATATGTTATGGTAAAGGTAGAAAAGTTGTAAATTGGTAGTGAATACCAATATGTTAGTGGTAAAGGTAGTAAAGTTGTAAATTGGTAGTGAATACAATATGTTAGTGGTAAAGGTAGTAAAGTTGTAAATTGGTAGTAAATACAATATGTTAGTGGTAAAGGTAGAAAAGTCGTAAATTGGCAGTAAATACCGTATGTTGGTGGTAAAGGTAGTCAAGTTGTAAATTGGTAGTAAATATAAGTTAGTGGTAAAGTAGTAATGTAGTAAATTGGTAGTAAATACTGTATGTTGGTGGTGAAGGTAGTAAATGGTTGTAAATTTGAAATCGTGGCTGTCTGGTTGTAAATATTGAGAAAAATTCATGACAGGCTGACAAAAGTTCAAATGCCTAAGATCTTGATCAATGATTAAGAAGATGAGGAAAGTATATTGATTTAGCTAAGCTTCAATATACACTCAGCTGACATTGGTGAACTTGTTCCAGTTAAAATCCTAGCACAGTTGTCTCCGCTTGACATCGACATCCTCGGAAGACTGAGAACTGTGGATGTTAGCTGGATGTGAATGTAAGGCGGAGGGTAAGGGAGTGGCCTATTTACCTAGTACATTGTATGTAGCTCAATGGCAGAATGCAAAATTCTTAAGAAATGACTCGGCCATATCATTGTGAGCTGTGAGCAGATTAAGCACTGTTTGGCTCACCTGTCAATCATGTATGGGCCAATAAAATCTGGTTATAACAATGGGCAATGAAATGAACAAGAAACATGACTTCATTCAACATTATGCAGTGTGGGTGAGGCAGGATGGGACAATGTCATTGCCTTTTTTTATTTAGACGACGAGGTGGTGCCATCTTTTCACCCTGGCTAGCACTTGTAAACTTAAAGGCTAATTAACTACTGGCCAGACGGTTAGCATTATGCATTCCCCTTTTTCAGCATGTCTGGAATGAGCTACATTTATCAGTATTGAGGGATGTCATTGTTTTCCCGATGTGAATGGTTTGAAGTGTGAGACAGTGACCAGTGTTTTCTTTTGTTAATGACAATGAGGTTGGCATTACATATTCCCCTTTTCAGCATGTCTGAAAATTACAGGCTCTTAATCTTCTTTTTTTAAACAAAATTAAACAGTCTCCAAAAGGGTGGATGTTAGACGAAGTAATGTGGATGTTAGAGGGGTAATTTTGAGAGAAAAAATTAAATTCTGACTCCTGAAGAAATGTTTATGATAGGTGGATGTAAGGCTGGTAGATGTTAAGCGGAGACCACCGCACTATAAACATCACTTGACATACTATGGGTTTTTGATTACTTGACAACTCAATTCTGGGAATTCCTTGCTCAATTCTGGGAATGCCCTGACTTTTCTTCCTTTCAATGCTGGCTTCTTTGCATTGAATGATTCTGTTTGATATGTTGGAACCTCCTTTTGTGACCAGAGCACTTGTCAACAGTGTTCCCGCGGCCTCCTTATTTTCAAGGAGCCCCTTGAAACCTCCTTGAATTTGATTTTCCCCCAAAATCTCCTTGAAAACTCCTTGAATTTTGAATTTTGACCTAAATCTCCTTGAATCCTCCTTGAATTTTATTTCGTCCCGAAAAAAATTTAAAGAAAAGGTGCAAGACTGCGACAAAGGCCCTCAAGTTCAAGAAAATCGGTGGCGAGGCGGGTGCGTTAAGCCTCCTTGAATTCACCAACATTCTCCTTGAAACCTCCTTGAAACCTCCTTGAATTTTAAGGAAGCACAGCTGCATGAACCCTGTGTATGATATGTAATCTTTAGTTAATGATTTTAACACTTTCTTCCAACCTTTAATTCTAGGGATTATTTCACAACGCAGTGGAAGAAATATCTGAAACTAAGAAATATTGAAAACGGGGAGACGCCACCTACATTTCCAGAAAAGTATGGATTTGCTGAAAGAGATGCTTTTGTGAAAAGTGTTAGTTTCTCAGGCTGGGGAGGTGCAAGTGGACATGATGCACCAATGATTGCGTGAGTTGTACAAACCTTTTTCTGCCGTGAATATGACTTTTATTATCAATCATATGAAGGCTTTTAGAACGTTTTTTTCACATTTTCGTGACAACTCTGTCCTGCTTTTCAATCAGCATCAGGCTTATTCGCTTATTGTTAGTGAATTTTGTGCTGTTCAAGACACAGACATTGTCCCCCACAGTTAATTGTAATTCCTTTTTTTCCGAAAATGATCTCTTAACAAATCGATTGGATAAAAAAAAAAAAAGATTGCATGTATAAAGCGCTTTTCATTGTTCTATGAACAGTCACAAAGCGCTTTACAACACTTTATCCCCAAGCAGGCATACCCTCTGGGAGTATACAGTAAAGTGTAGTAAATTCTGCATGACAATACCAGCCTATTGCTAGGTACTCATTTAACACCTGAGTCGAGTGAAGCAATAAGGGAAAATTTTCTTGCACAATGAAAAACCACAAGTAGTCGCTGGTGGGAATCAGACCCAAGATCCAGTTGCATGTTTGTCTGAAATTATAGAAACTAATCATGAAAGAACTTTCAAGGAAATGCTTTCAACAAATAATGAACTTTGAAGGAAATGCTTTCAACAAATAATGAACTTTCAAGGAAATGATTTTCACAAATAATGAACTTTCAAGGAAATGCTTTCAACAAGTAATGAACTTTGAAGGAAATGCTATCAACAAATAATGAACTTTCAAGGAAATGCTTTCAACAAATAATGAACTTTCAAGGAAATGCTTTCAAGAAGTAATGAACTTTCAAGGAAATGCTATCAACAAAAATACTTTGGTGGCTCATCCAAACCCCTGTTACGTCTTCTTTGAGACTGTCTGCTGCTTGTTGAGGCATGGGCACGGTGGCTTCCGAGAAGTCTGATCCCAGAGAATTGCCTCTATGGGGACCAAGGGCAGCTACAAAAGACTGTGGCTTTTTACCATTTTGCCACCAAGGGCAAAAGGACATGAAGTTCTGTAATGTCTGTTCCACGCTGCCAAGGACTCTTGGAAGTCTTTTTTTTTTTTTTTCTGTTATTTGTACTCATTTTACCTTATGGTGGTTGGTAGCTCTGCTGTCTCTAAGCTGCGTGTGCTGTAAAGTAATGGAACACATTCTTCACTGCAACATCATATACCATGTGGAAAAGAACTCAGTTCTCTCCAACTACCAGCATAGGTTCAGAAAGAATAGATCTTGCGAAAGCCAACTAATCAAAACAGTTTTCTGGCAGATGGACTTGACAGGGGAGAACAAATCGATTGCATACTTCTGGAATTCTCAAAAGCCTTTCACAAGGTTCCCCATCAACGCTTATTGGCGAAATATGAGCATTATGGAATTAGAGATAAAACCGTAATGAATAAGGAGCTTCTTATGCCAGAGAACTCAGCAGGTAATTCTTGAAGGAGAAAAATCAGAGAAAACAAGTGTAACATCAGGCACCTGACAAGGAACAGTCATAGGCCCTCTACCTTTCTTAGTGTACATTAATGAGTTGCCGGATGCCGTCACATCAACAGTGAGATTATTCGTAGATGACTGTCTTCTATACAGAAAAATTGATGATGCATCAGACTCCCAAATAATCCAGAAAGATCTCCAAAACCTTGAGCAATGGAGAGTACTTGGCTTATGACGTTCAATCCAGAAAAGTGCGAAACTCTATTTGTGACAAACAAGCATAAGCCTCTTTCTACATAATACATAATACATGGACCACATTGCCAAATGTCAAATCGACAAAATATCTTGGGCTTACCATCACCTTAGATCTATCATGGAGGACACTTATTGCATCCATATACCAAAAAGCGAACAAGATGTTGGCATTCCTCAGATGAAATATCACTCCATGCTCACATATTATCAAATTACAGTGTTATAAAACACTTATAAGACCTTTGCTAGAATATTCTGCCAAATCCAGAATATTGAGATGGTCCAATGGCACACTGTTCGATTTACGATGGGAGATTAGAAAACAACCAGCAGCGCGTCAAATCATTTAAAACATCTTGAATGGCCAACACTGGAGGAACGACATAAGAAAGCAAAAGTCTCCATGCTTCCCAAAATCATCAACAAAAGTGCTGAAGTTTCAAATGAGAGGATAAAACCGATATTAAATCCCAGAATGCGCGGCCACAACCATCGGCTCCAGATGCCACGCTCCTGAACCAACAAAAGACACCGAAATTCCTTCTTCCCATCAGCCCTTCAACTTTGGAATAGCACACCTTCAGACATAATAAATGATTTGGCCACCAATGTAGATATTTTTAAGGACAGAATCCAGAAATGGTAGACAGTCTGTAGAATGATGTATACAATCTGCGAGAATACACCAGAGGTGATTTGTGGATCCATGGAAGAAGAAGTCTGCGGACCCATGCTATCAAAGATAAGATAACAAGAACACTTCAAGTGGCAATTTTACGTTGATGTAAGTATGATATTCCTTTACTAAATCACTTAAGCTTTAGGATCTTACTCTTTCTACTCGATCTTACTCTTTTTTAAAAAACTGTCAATTGTATTCATCTTACTTTGTGATGGTTGGTAGCTCTGCTGTCCCTAATACTAGTTGTTGAACAGATTTGGTCATATGCTCATGTTATGTTTTGTGAAATGTTTTGATATCCTTGTCTTAAAATGTTTGATATAATATGAAATTACTTTTAATTTACAAGAACCACCTCAAATCTGAGTTATACTAGACCTCTAGTTCTCTTAATAGCATATCCATTTTGATCATGGACTCCCTCACTGTCATCCGATACAAATTTCTGTCTTTCCCAATTCTTTCTCATTCTGTGACTGTGCTGCCCATCCAATCTGTGACATCCTGTGTCCATTTTCTTCGAGGTCTTCCACCTTTTCTTTTTTACTCCACCTTGCATTCTAAGAATAGCCTTTCCATGGTGTCATGTGTTTTGAGGTGACCAAACAGGACAGTTTCTGTCATTTGATGTTTTCCATTAATTGTGACTCCTTTATTTGACGGTTTTCTAGATGTTTTCATTGCTTTCTTTTGCTGTCCAAGGGATTCTGGTATCTTTCTGTAGCATTTCATTTCAAGCACTAGGCCTGTTATGAAAAATTTACTTTTATTAATTAAAAAACCTCCACATATTTGAAAATCAACCCAATGTTAATCTTAAATCTCCCTGGTGCTCATCTTAAATCTCACCGGTGTTCATCTTTAATCCCCCTAGTGTTCATCTTACATCTCTGGAATCTCCTCAGTGTTCATATTAATTTTCCTTGTATTCATCTTAAATCACCCCAGTGCTCATCTTTAATCTCCCATCTCCTCCATGTTCATCTTAAATATGTCCAGAGTTCATCTTAAATATCCCCAGTGTATATCTGTAATCTCCCTAGTGTTCGTCGTACATCTCCCCAATCTCGTCAGTGTTCATCTTAAATATCTCCAGAGTTCATCTTAAATATCCCCAGTGTATATCTGTAATCTCCCTAGTGTTCATCTTAAATATCTCCAGTGTTCATCTTAAATATCCCCAGTGTATATCTGTAATCTCCCTAGTGTTCATCGTACATCTCCCCAATCTCGTCAGTGTTCATCTTAAATATCTCCAGTGTTCATCTTAAATATCCCCAGAGTATATCTGTAATCTCCCTAGTGTTCATCTTAAATATCCCCAGAGTATATCTGTAATCTCCCTAGTGTTCATGTTAAATACCCCCAATCTCCTCAGTGTTCATCTTAAATATCCTCAGTGTTCATCTTAAATATCCTCAGTGTTCATCTTAAATATCCCAAATATTTATCTTTAATCTCCCTAGCATTCATCTTACATCTCCAACAATCTCATCAGTGTTCATCTTAAATCTCCCCAGTATTCATCTTAAATCTCCCCAGTGTTCATCTTTAATCTTTCCAGTGTTCATCTTAAATCTCTCAGTATTTATCTTAAATATCCCCTGTGTTCATCTTAAATCTTCCAAATCCCCACATTGTTCATCTTAAATCTCCCAAGTGTTCATCTTTAATCTCCCAGTGTTCATACTAAATCTCCCCAGTTTCACTCTCTGCAGTGTTTATCTTAAATTTAAATCTTCTAAGTGTTCAACCTAAATCTTCCAAGTGCTCATCTTAAATCTCCCCAGTGTTCATCATAAATTTAAATCCCCTAAGTGTTCATCTTTAATCTCCCAAGGGCTCATCATAAATCTCCACAGTATTCATCTTTAATCTCCCCAGTGTTCATCTTAAATCTCCCATAGTTGAGAATCAGAGGTTGGAAAGTCTGAAATAGGCTTTATCAGCTTGTCAGACTGTGCCACCATTCAGGTTCAGATTCAGACCTAATCGCTATTCGTTCCCATTGGGGCAATTTCAAATTTCATTCTGTCATTTAGCATTTACATTTGGTATTGCCTTAAGTTCAGAGATCACTGAGGTAACTATGTGAATAATCCATGTTGTTGAAAATACTTAATATCAAACCACGTTCTTGTGAATGACATGTATCGGTATGGACAGGAGTTAATTCCCTTGTCGGTTCGTTATACACAAAATACGAAAGTAACATCACCAGATTTAAGGATTGTTTATTCCTTTTTTAGGATAGAATTTAGTTGGATTATGTTGGTGCCAAAAAGTGAACGTTGGAACATTTTGGAGTTATATGTCTAAACAAGACTAGTGACAATACGTCTTATACAATGGTTTACTCAAGTATGGTAGAATAAATACTGAATAAGTAATATTACATGTAAGATTGAGCCTCGTTTTTTAGTAAAGACAATAAAAATACATTGGTTATAGACATGTCTTCCATTTCTTCATCTGCATCCTCAACCATCTTCATACTTTTGTATTTTTAAGGTTTGATGCACTTTTGGCCGCCAATGGAAGCTGGCATGAGCTGTGTAACAGGTAGGATCTTTTATGAATTTGTTTTAAAATCTTTAATACAATAAGTTATTTAATACTAGCAATGTAAAGATTTTTTAACCTTGTGTTGGCTGTGGTGTGCCTCTATCTGCATTACTATTACCCAGTTAACTCCAACACAACACACATGCTAAATTATAGTAATATTAGTCTATAAGATTTATAGAAAAATAGATGAGTACAGTAACAATCACATCACAAGACATTCAATTAAGAAGAACTAGTTTTAAACGTTTCGTCTATGTAATTCACAAAGCGGCCACCTGCACATTTTCGAATATGCAGGTGACTGGTTTGTGAATTACACTGACCATGTATTAGACATACTCATTCCAGTAGTAAGTATAAGAGAACTTGGCTCCAAAGAGATATAAAACTCTTTAACTCTTAAGACCAATAAAGTAACAAAGGGAACTAACTCAAGGAAAGGGAATACTAACTACCATCAAACAATCAGATTTTCACATATAGTAGATAAGGAGAACAAAGATTTCTAAGATGTATTTTATGGCAACAAGATAACTGTCTAAACAGGTATTCCACAAAATACACTCAATCACTCACTCAAGCAGAACACTTGCCCTGCTATCCATCAACAATAGACCAAGGACACCACTTGCTCACCACAACCATTGATGAACTGTCATCTCCACGCCAACCCAGGGAACACATCGACGGCAAAAGCTGAGTTGCAGGGATATGACATTGGACCACAAGAGGGATAATCTCTATCTTACTCCACCCTCCAATATATGTATAGAAAATCAGAGGAAGATACTAATGTCTGCAACACGAGACACCTGACAATGCGTAGAAATCATACACACACAAACTGACAGCAACATTTCAAACCTATTTTCACATAAAAGAATTTTAGAAGATTAGCATCATGCCTTTTTGTTTGACGTCTATACAGCCTGTATTACAATGAACTTGTATCTTTAATAGTTTTACTTTTCTCACCTTTTCATCAAAGGCCTCCCTTTAATAGTCATGGTGTTCATAAGCCTATTTGGACGTCTTGAATTCAGACTAAAGTGCAATTTAGTGTCCCTCACAACGACGTGAAAATTACTATTGAGTTGACTCAACCTATGGAATAATCCCTCGGCTACATGTACTGTGTGTTTTTTTATTGACACATTTCAAATTTGGACAACTGTAGAACTATGTAGTATACCATCGTCTTGCTATATGAGAGCAGTATTTATTACAATTTTGTTTGATATCAGTTTTGACACTGTGCACTCGATGGTTACTGAGCTATGACATCATCAGTAAAAAGGGGTAATTATGAAAAATTCCCGTAATTTTTCTTTGGCTTTGTTTGACATGTTTCTCAAAAGTTAATATCATTGAGCACGTCAGTCTAAGGATATCACCATGACAATCGTTGAGGCAGGCTACAAGGGAAGTCACCCCGCCTGTAAGCGTGTCATCAATGCATAAGATGGTCAGCAAGAAACTCAGTCTATTCTCGTATAAACCCTGTCTAGTACATGCGTTGGAGGAACTGGGTTTGCCAGCATGAGTTGATTTCTCACAGCAAGTCCTTGACAGACAGCTCATTAGAAACATTACTTTCTCTGAACCTTTTGCATGTCTGGGCATGTACACAACACAATGTTCAATATTAGAGCAAAGAAAAACCTATTGAAGTTATCGAGTATCATTGTAACTCACCAAAAGTCAATGTCTGGTGTGTGCTGACCAGGGAAAGAGTGGTCGGTTCTTTCTTTTCTGATGCCACGACAGTAACAGCAACAAATTATCTGGCCATGTTAGAATCATTTGGAGATCCTCAACTGGACGATATTTGACCCAATATCCTCTTCCAACAGTATGGAGCACCCCCTCAAAGGAGTTTGAATATGAGGGAATTTTAAAATGAACAATACCCAAACTGATGGATCGGCCGAAATGGTCCAATTTCATGGTCCCAGTGATCACCTGATCTAACCCCACTTGGATATGTGAAGAGACATGTGTCACCTGAAGACAAAAATAGGAGAAACCCTTCGCTCCTCCACCTAACTCATGCTGCACAAGACGTTTAGCGAATTGGAGAGAAGATTGCGGTTTGTTATTCAAAATAACGATGGTCACATGGAGCTTTAAATCTGACGGTCGCAGAATCGCACAATCACAAGTAAGATATATATCAGAAAAAGATTTAATAAATTTGGATTGATTTACTGAAAACCAAATTTATGTAGTTACAGCCATTCTTGAGTTATCCAGGTCTGAAATGTGTCAATAATTAAAAAACACTCTATAGATCTACATCTAGATCTGTATATTCCCAGTCACCATCACCACCAGCCACAGTAATGTCTACTAGATCTAGATCTAGGCCAAGATCTATACCACCACCACAATTCCCCATATCACATGTACACAATGCAGATATTACTGCAGCTCCACCTATCACTGTCAAAACCACGCTGTTGTTTTCTAGTCAAATTTGATGCATTGATAGGTGACATTAGGCCCAATGATGAGTCATTGTTTCGTTTCCTCAAATCCGCGACATCACGGGCATTTTACTAGTAATGATAAAATAAAAAGAAGAAGAAGAAGAAGAAGAAGAAGAATATTAATCTTTAATGTCCCTTTTCAGAGAAATCCAAATGAGATCCATCCTGAAATTAAAAATTCTTCATATAAAACAACAAAAATTACGCAAGGACTGTTTCAAATAAGTACATTGTTAAAGTAAATATAGATGATTAAGATTTATACACATGGTTCATGAAAATATTGTTAGATTAAGTAATTTACAACATATAATAAATATAATGTATGACCCATTCTCAAAAGGTGACTCAGTTAATAGGACTTCTTAAAATGTGCCATAATATATCCATTAAAACAACAAATTATGATATTTATCAACTTCACCTGTATGCTAATAAATTGAAGAGGTAAAAGAAACAAAACTGTTGTTTTTCTTTGCAGAGTCTTGTGATGAGACCACTTTGAAGTGTCAAAATATTCTATTTTCTTTGTTGATTTTGTTTCACGGTGACTATCACAGTTTTGTGAGGCTTGCAGTTATTCTTAGAAGTGAGCCGGATCAATCAAACTTGGCAAGGGATTTAAGATTTTCTTCTTAGACTTTTCAACAGGACCAACATTTTCTTTCAAGAAAGCTCTCGTTGCTTCAAAGTAGATTTGAAAAATCTTTGATCTCTCCTGTTACTGTGTCAGTCATAGTTAGACCCAACTTTGGCATAGAAAAACCCCCTTAGAAAATATAGCTTTGAAATTAAATAGTTTTCTGCCTTTCAAAGGCATCTCTAAACCTTCAAATGAATGGATCAGATATGCCATAAGTGAGCTTAAAAAAAAAAAAGGTGAGCTTTTATTTGGCGCAATATCCACTTAATGTGCTCAAAGCGCTTTACAAGGGGTCTCCAACCAACAGCAACACATTAATACAAAGGACAAGACAGGCCGCCTGTTAGGCGATAGTATACAATTTTTTTCGGATAGGGACAACGCTGTTAACGGCCAGGTACTCATTTTACTCCTGAGTGTGGTGAGAAAATGTGAATAGAGAGCCTTTTCCAAGGACTCAACTTCGCACTGCCCCCGGCGGGATTCGAACCACAACCCCACGTTGCTAAGCCGAACTGTCTACCACTAGACCACAAAGCCCCACAAGTGACAGAATAGTGATTTGGTCTTCTCTTAGAATTTTAAAAAATTATGTCTGTCATTTCACAACGGGAGTTACTCCCCCCAATTTCATCAGGTTCTACCCATTGTTCTGCACCCAGTTGTCACTTTTAGATGGCACGTGATAAGCAGTGCTGGATATGAGTTATTTCGGGTGTAGGGTGTTTCTTTCGTCACTGAAATCACCTAGACCTATGTCAGCCAAAAGTAATGGCGCTGATCAATGCGGTGATCAGTGTGGCCATAGTGGTTTGTTTGTGGCCATCTGTGACTATTTTGGAAATCTGCCTGGTTCTTTTCATACATCTCACCACTTAATCTTGACTTAAACACCAATAATAAGCCATAAATAGAAGAGTTTTGCATACAACAGACCACTTTGATTACTGTCGTCACAATGACATACATGATCACAGAAGTGATTGTATGTCATAGTAACGTCAGTGATTAAGACACTTCACAGACACTCTAGAGATGGGACAAAACAGTGTTAATCTAATGATGACACTTCCCAAAACACAGAAACATGGAAAAGAAGTCACCCCCCAAAAAACTATGGATGGCATTGTTTGGTTGAGAACAGGCATTTTCATCACTACCATTACGTGACATCCAATGTATGTCATAGTAACAGCAGAAATAGCAACCTATCACACACATGTTGCAGAGCACTAAAATGTTTCACAAGTACTCAGTTGATGTTGTTTCAAATGCCTTTGCTCCTTAAAGAAACCAGAAGGCCTTCATATTGCATTTTTAATTTAGGAAGAAAAGTATAAAACTAGCATGGGCCACCACCGTTATGATGACATACATAACAGATGCTAAAATGATAGATGATGACCTAATTTAGCATTCCCTTTGCATTAAAAATACTTTTAAAAATGATCCATTGAGTAGTCTTAGACTGCAGAGGAGGTTATATTTTGTGTGTTTATGGACATTTTGTGTGTCATCAGTAACAGTGGTGATTGCATTATTCAGTGCATTAAAAGCCAGTTTATCTGAAAAAGGTGGACAAAGTTATCTTCTTATCATGAAATTATAATCCAAATATGCCGCAAGAAAATTTTTTACAAGAGTTTTGGCTTTATTTTGAACTTGGTCCTGCAACAAAATCAAGGTCACCTTTTGAGAATGGGTCATATACACGTATATTATATACACCCACACATTCACACCTGTGTATATATAGATATATATTATATACACCCACACATTCACACCCGTATATATATACATATATTTATATTACATACACCCACACATTCACACCCGTACATACACAAGAAGTTTAATTAATATGTCATGTTTCTCTATGACACAGGGCAATGTTTCATGCTGGAGACAGTGACAGCACAGCTGTGATGGCTGCTTGTTGGTTTGGTGTCATGTATGGCATTGAAAATGTACCTGCTGCAAATCATGAAGTGAGTTTTGGTTCTTGTACCAGGCCTGGCAGGCGGTCCTTGTGCACGCTATGCATGGCGGGCGAAGGAAACAACATCAGATTTCTGTTCACATCTGTCACTGTCCCATACCCCACCCCAGGGTTGCCCTCCCTGCCACCACCTTGTGAACTGCTTTAGCTATTGTCTAGAAAATGAAATATCAGTCTCACACTGTCTGCTTTATTGCCATTGGCATCTTCTTTTGGTTCACGGAATGACCCTGTAAAATTTTATTGTATTGATTTTGACTTTTTTCCTTAAACCCATTCCTCATTCCCATACCGCTATTGTTGGTTATGTTACATGTTTAGTCCTCTGTTGTTAGTAAACCCCCTTCTATTTTAAACACTCATTTCTTTTCCTATGCTGAATCTTTCATGCATATCATCACATAAAAAGCACTTAATATCAGTTTACATAATTTCTATCCCGGTCTTCTGCAGGATCTCAGGCGAGGCCTTTTCCCAATCCCATCACCATAACAGTGTTCCAACTTACATTAATGTTACTTCGCATTCCTTTCCATTCAAAACTGGCCATAATTGTCTGCGACTGTTATTCCTATTCTATTTATATGATTGAAGTGAAGAATGAGACACTATGAAGAGGGGAGACGGGATACATCAAAATTCAAAATACATTCTTAAGACCAGAGTGAGGCCAAAGCCCACCAGGTCATGATGCGATTTCATATCTGATCTCACATATCATGGAGATGCCACCTCACCCTAAAGAATCACTACATCCTGACGTTTGATTGGCATTCTATGTAGCAGACTATTGCAAGCTGTGTTGAGGAATACCCTATGGCATACAACTGCCAAAACCACCAGTGGGCACAGCCCATTGAGTTTGCAAGACCATCTCACTCCTAGCCAGAACACAACCCACTTGCTACAGTTCAACACAGTTCATGCCAAATTTGTAGAATAATTTGCAGGTTTTGATTGATTGTGGATTACGCCCAGTCCTTCCCACCAGGATGATCATAGGGCTCTTTGTCACTTGTATTACGTAAGGTTGGTCTCCCTTCTTCTCAGGGCTGCCTCTTTGTCAGTCTTTCCATATTATCTAAGGTTGGTCTCCCTTCTTCTCAGGGCTGTCTCTTTGTCAGTCTTTCCATATTACCTAAGGTTGGTCTCCCTTCTTCTCAGGGCTGTCTCTTTGTCAGTCTTTCCATATTACATAAGGTTGGTCTCCCTTCTTCTCAGGGCTGTCTCTTTGTCAGTCTTTCCATATTAGCTAAGGTTGGTCTCCCTTCTTCTCAGGGCTGCCTCTTTGTCAGTCTTTCCATATTATCTAAGGTTGGTCTCCCTTCTT
>JAOYNN010539121.1:0-12500 GCA_025770095.1 Goniobranchus kuniei
CTCTCTCTCTCTCTCTCTCTCTCTCTCTCTCTCTCTCTCTCTCTCTCTCTCTCTCTCTCTCTCTCTCTCTTTGTGACTCCTTTTTTAAAAAAAGGTCAAAAGTCAACGTTGTCCTTTTGTCTTTGGGTACCTGTTGCGATTGTAGTATCAAGTTATTATCCAAGTATAAAAGGCCTATTGAATGTGTGTGTGTGTGTGTGTGTGCGTGTGTGCGTGTGTTTTCATTCAACTTTTCATTTTTCATCTCGTTTCATCATCAAGTTTCATCATTCCTTTGAGGGTCATTTCATTATAAATCACAAATGATAATGTACATGTTATAATAGACAAGCCATCCTATTCTTTGAGTAGATAGATAATATATTCTATACTTCATCACCACGCCATGAAAGGCGGGACTTGAAGCACACTGTCAGTTAATCATCTTCAATCTTCCACAATTGATTACACTGATTTCGTTGCAGCATCCTCTTGCATTTGCATTAGCGTCAGCAGCCACGCTTGAAGATAACAAATAGCCTAAACAGATATATAAGTGTCGCACCGGGGTAAACAGAGGAACGGTTGCTGTGAGTGGCTCAAGAAGACAGCTTAGCTCACACTTGTAACAGAGCAGTGTTTTCCCTAGACTCAAAATCTGAGAGACATTATGACCCTTAAGCTAATTTGTATGTGTCCTTTCATGATTTGTAAGAGTCCTCTTGAAAATAATAGTCATGAAGATCTTTATGAATTGTAACAGTAACTTCCAAAAGTAACTTCAAAATTAAATCAATAGGTGTATACCATGTTTCTATGAGATTTTATATACTCATTGTGTACATATCAGTTTGAAGTTTAATAAATTCTGCATCATATCGTGTATCAATGATACATTTGCCGCCAAATCTGTCAGAGATACATTCATTTCGAAATCATCTTAAAATTTTTGACTTGGTTGATATTGCATGAAATTTTCAAAAAATCATCAAGCTGCTTCAAATTATGAAAAGAAGTATTAAGTAGCCAGCTATTTGTAGAAATGTCCAAAATGCATAATGCAAAAAGAAATATTGAAATAAATTAATAACTGATGAAATGGTGGAGGACCAAAAATCCTTATAAATAATTGTTTATTTTTCAAGATGGCCGCCGTTACCATAGCAACGTATGCATCAATTTTTATTTTTTAAAATTGAAACTTAATCTTTTCATACATACTACCACAATATCACATCAGTTGGTTCCTTTTATCATTATTTTAAAAAAAAGGTCTTTTTAATGTCGAGCCCCCTTAAATCATTCAATTCATGATGTCACACTTGCTGTTCCATCTCATTGAAATTTGCAGATATTGAGAATTCATCTCTGGTATGCCATAACATAACCCCCTTGAAGAATGCGCAGTAAACGCTGACATGGCACATAGAAGAAGCAAGCAGAACCTGACATCGCAGCCTGAGGGAGTGTGAAGACTCTGACCTGCTTCCATTGAAAATTATTATACTGTAATACTAAATCGTGATAGAAGTAGATATATCACAAGTGATTTTCCAAAGCACTTTACAATACTTTATCCCCTAGCGGCGATACCCCCTGAGGAGTTTTACAGTAAAGTGCAGAACGTTCTGCTCAACAATACCAGCCTGTTGTAGGTACTCATTTAATACCTGAGTTGAGTGAAGCAATTAGGGTATATTTTCTTGCTTAAGGGAAAAAAAAACACAGTACTCACTCACAGGAATTGAACCAAGGACCTCCCAATCCCAAGCCGACGCCTGAACCATTGAACTATCTGTTCCCCCATAAGCCTGATAGGACTATTTGCAACAAGAAGAATGATATCTTGTTCATTGATGTACGTTATGGTTGATCAAACATATGTAAGACTTACAAAAAAATTTTGTGAAAACTAAGAAAAAAGGAAATGTAGTCACAAATCAAATACTCAGAAATCGTCTAAGGAAGAATTAATGTCTGCCTTTAGGTATTATAAGATGCACAGTTTTGGCTGACAAAACATCTTGACTTTAAGAATGTAAGTAAAAATGTAAGTAGCCAGTAAAGTGGGCACAGTGGCAGTGCATTGGTCTTGCAACCGAAAGATTGCAGGATCGAATCCCTGGTGTGTGCATTGTGTTAAGTTGATTTATTAAGAACTTAACCAAATCCTAGTAATGATGCATGAAAATGTGTGAATTGACCAATTTTGAAATGTTCTCTACTCGACACTATTCCATAGAAGGATTAGAAAAATAATATTTTCTATATTGAACGTACTCTATAAAGAGACGACGTATAAGAAAAAGCTTGGGTCTACATCCAATATTTTGTCTCCAAAAGAAGAAAAAAGTTGAAAGAAAAATCAATAAACCCTTTCAAAAATGAAAAAATAACAAAATTTTCAACTTGGCTTGAAGATTTGTCTTTTCCTCTATTTTGCCATAGATTGTGATGTATGAATGTGCAGGTAGAGATTGTTTCTTTCTAGAGGTCCAAAATGTTTTAAGTTAGATAGACTTTTAAGGGAGAAATTTTTATTTAAAAATGGACCCAAAACTGTAAATTATGTATATATGTATCCTTACTTCACAAACAAACTCCAGTTTTAGTTTTGACTCATGAATAGCTATTTAAAGTTAGCCACAGATCTTTTATGAATTAAAAAAACAACTTTTTAGTCTAAAAATTCCATCATAAGAATTTTTTAATCGGAGCAGATAATATGGATGGTAAAGGCACAAATAAAACAAAAATAAGACAGTGTGAAAGTTGAACCTGTTTTGAGAAGTTAATAATTTTCTGAAACATAAAATCAAACATATGAAGTAAGAGAAAAATATCCAGTTTGTGTTTTTGAGCCATTTGGATTAGTTTGAAACATGTTGGAAGGTCCAAAAAATTTCTTGTTCAATTTATCTGTATAAAGATAAAATCGCAGTCAGAAACCAATTTTGTATTGGGGGTTGACTAATGACTCTGACTGAGCTAAGGTTGCGTTTTATATTGATATTTTATTTATATATATCAGCCCTAAGAATTTATAAACATGTAAAGTCCATCCAGTCACAAAATCTACCACAAATGTAGAGAAATGTGGACAGAAAATGAGGGCGTCAAAATGCAAGAATTCACAAAAAAAAAATATTTGAGGAGGGGTAGGGGAGTCTTGAAGTTGTTGGGTTTTTTTTTCAGGTATTTTTGTTATGGTTTTGAAACCCAGTGCTAGATCTAAACAAAGCACTGCCTGGAACCATCAGCAAGGTTAACATCTTATTAATATTAATTTCTTTAATTAGCAACTTATAGTGTCATTAAGAAAAATTATATTTTGCCATGTTTCTCAGATTCAAAAGGAGTCATCATCGGGGTTGTGATAACCGTCGTCTTGTTACTCATCATCGTTGTTATTGCCTTTTGTATTTCCCGCAGGCGAAAGAGTGCCTACAATACGTGAGTTGTTTTGTTATGCAGTACTTTAAGATCATATATCTGTCGATTTCATAAGTATTGCTATGTTGTGATATCAGTAATTTTCGTTAATGTACGATACAGTGTTTATCACGGAGAAAATATTGATAGTTATGGAAATGTGAAGTTTCATTGAAACAATGAAGAATGGGCCGTAAAAAAAAGGCTGCTTTCATTAAACATCCAGTATTGCCATGGTAAGTGTCTATAAGTTGCAACCTTGTGAAATGAGTTATCTGCAAAATTAGTCCTTTCTAGCTGAATTAACTCATTGGGCTGCAGCTGATCTTGGTTTCTATAGCATGAAGCAGAAGGTGACAGATTTATCCATCACTCTTTAAATAGTCTATTGCAGAGTACTTTTCTAGCCTAAGCTGTATCCATTTTCACCTGAAGCAACAGGGGTGAATTTTCTTGCTGAAGGAAAAAAATGCATGGGTCCTTGTGAGAATCAAACCTGCTGCCTTTCAGTCAACAGGCCAATGATCTACCACTGAGCCACAGCGCCCCCTTTTCATTTGAATGAAAATGCAAAAATCAGAAAAATGCTATTCCAACCCCTAATCGTGTGTTTAGCAAGTCCCATATATGTTTCTGTGATCTCATTTGGTGACAGGGAAAACCAGTAAAGACAAGTGATATGCTAGACAGATAGGTTGAGCTGCTGTTCTTCCACTGCAGGGAACCATGCCTTCTTTGTGGGTGTCAGTGGCTAAAGTGATCACTTGTCGACACGAGTCAAAGAGTCAAAAGGTATTCACCATGGTCAGTACAAGTGTTCAAGCCTAGTGTGAGGTCAGGCTCACAACTGCAAATCATTTGCATCGTGTCCTTAGTTTCCTAAGGGAAACTTTGCTTACCTCACTCGACTCAGTTGTGAATGAGTACCTGGCCGTTAAGTTAGCACTGTCTCTGTATCAAAAAATGTATTCATGCCTTAAAGCTGCAAATCTTGTTCTTAATTTTCTGTATTGCTGTTAGTCAGTGGAGTATCACGTCATTGTAAAGCGCCATGAGCATTGCTACGCCGTGGAAATTGTGCTCTGTAAATGCCATCTTTACTTTCTTTTATCCGTATCCATATCCGTATCTCTTAGTTGTAGAGATCCTAATGAGCTTTTGTACAACATAGAGTGAGAAGTGCAGGTCAGTTCCAGCAATGCTCATGCATGTGATTTTCATTAGGCCTACGTGAATCTCATTTAAATTCTTGAATTCTTCTGCCGTTGGTTTGAAGATAAATTCTTCTTCCAGATTGTTCCATTCATGATTATCAATTACTTACACCTTTCTGGTTTCCAGGTGCTGCTCTTTAACTATGAATAAACTAGCAGAGGCGCACAGCTTTGCCCACGATTAAAATAAGAATCTAGATCTAGATTAGATCTGGGTCTAGTTAAAACTGAAGTCGTTGGTCTAAAACATGTTGGAAAATACTTTTAAATAATAAGTAGATCTAGATGTAGACATCAACCGATCTAGATTCTAAAATCTGGATCTAGACAGATCAATTTCTTTTACAAAATAACCAACAATATAATTGCTGAGAGGAAGAGGCCAGGCTAGTGGCTAGATCTAGTCTTGAGGCTTAATATTTGTTCAATAAAAAAAGCGTTGTTCCTGGCATTTCTTGAGCTTCGCATTTGCACGGAAAATAATTAAATGAGCTTCTTTTGTAGACCTAAATGGTCTTTTAGATGATGCATGTTCTGACTTATTAAAAAGTAAGCTTCAAGCAAAATTTGAAGCCTCTGAAGTGTATGGTTTGGTCGGCACTACATACCAAAGGTGCCGACATACGTAAATAGAATGTAGATCATTCAATAGTATTCTATTCGTCCTCACTGGGGAAACTCATTCTCACACGTGTTGTAAAGTTAATCACAACCACATACAACTGAAATAAAAAATAAGATAGTATAATGATCTTGGGTAAAAATGTCTAAAAATAAGGTGCCAAGATTAGGTAAACATACAACTAACTTAAAATGAATTTTTGTTTGAAATTCGTACTCTAAAGGGAGAAAAAAGACTTTAAATGCTGCTCTGTTTGGGTACTTATAAAGAAACAAACCGACATCACCGTCACCCATAACAGCTTCGTTAAAAAAGCTACATGCACACCATGAGCAAATTATGTTACTGGTACTCACAGCAATGACAAAAATCTAGATCAATCTTGTTTTTCCTAAACAAGATGTTAAAAGTCAAGATTTACGGGGAGAATAAAGTCACAATGTTAAAGCTTTGAGAAAAAAGGGTTGACTTCTGTTTTATTTGTGCCACTCTCTCTTTCAGTAAAAAAGGAGAGAAGAAAAAGGTGGAGGAAGTAAAATCCCGTGATCCCCATGAGGAAGCGCCATTGTACAATAAACCTGAGGATGTTGAGGACCAAGAGGATGCACCTAGACTCCCCTCCAAGATGAAGAATACCTCTCCATATATGGTGTCCAATGTGAATCCTGCCAATGCAGAAACCAGTCACTACGCTTCAAGTCCTGTCAACAAGACCCAGGCTCCAGCAACTGCACCCAAGCCATTTCAGAGACAACAAAAACCCACTTCCACAACCCAGAATGGCGGTGGAGGAGGAGATGATCCAGATCCACCAATACCCAAACCGCGCAGTCGATATTTTAACAGCCAGGAGGATTTAACTCAGATAGGACAGGAAGGTGATGGTGGTCAAGTCATTGGTTCAGAGACTTGCGTGTAGGTCAAAGTGGATTTAGATAATTTTGTCATCAAGTGAATATGCATGTGAACGTATATTACACGTGATTAACTTTAGCGTTTTGAGCCACTATTTTGATATGCAACACTTTGCTGCCAGTTTTTAGAATACATTGTATTGTTATTTCAAAATCAATGCATATTTATAATAATGTCTTTATGAGCACGCTGTTCAGTAATTGCTTTCATTCTATGAATTGTATGGAGAGGAAATTGGTTTTTGAAAGATTCGTGTCAAAGAAATGCCATATGTTGTGCTAACCATTCACAGCTGGAGCCTCCTTTGTTTCACTGGCCTGAACTATGAAGTCTAAGGATACATATACCTGTACAGCTAATTCCTAGTCTTATGAAAAAGTCAAATCCTCCTTTTGTCTAATATTTAACCCGAAATTCATGAAAGACTGAAAAGCTTGCCTAAGAGTTACCAACAGATTAAAGCATGGATTTGGATTTCAAGAAGGGAATTTTTCGTAAATTTTGTGGAATTTTCCACAATATCTCTTTGATTGTTTGTGCATTAACTGTGAAAGAAGACAAATTGTGGCACACACACATATAGTTAATACAATAACAATTTTCATTTGTTGATAAGTCATGCAGTTCATTCTCCAAAGTTAGTATTTTAAAATCTATGGGTCATGACCCCAAAGCTTTTTTGATAGGGTTGCCAAGGCTCTGGTGCTTTTTTACTTTTTTGTAGGTGTTAACAAACTATGTCGTTGTGCCCGTGCACTTTTTGAGTAAGTGAAAAATTGGCTTTGTTTGGTTTTTCATCTATTCTTATGTAAATTTTAATAGCGCATCTGATGTTGTGTATGTTTTTAGCTACACCGAACCATCTTTACATTATCTGATGGAAATCACAATGCATATACGGTTGTCTCGCAAATGTCTCTGCACTAAGTGCACAGGCTCTGTGCTGCCAAAGTGCGTACGAAAATTTGAAATCAAATGACCGACTTTGAGGAAAGATGTTTAGATTTTTTGCTCTCCTGTAAAATTGTGAAAAACCATATGCGCAAAAGTGCGGGCACAATGATGTGTAGATCTATATTGCATGAAACAATAAGGTGAATTTTTATTACAGTTTTTTCGTTTTATAAGTAAATTTAAACATCCATTGTGGTTAGAAGATTTTACTTCTGCAATGCTTAAGGGTACAATCAATTTGTGATAAAACCCTTAAATTGATATATTTTTAATGTTGGGACCTTGAGCATATTGACAGCTAGCACTTCGGGGGTAAGTCATAGATTGATTCAAACAGTATATCATTTTTCATGTGTTGGTTGTCTGTTTGTTTTTGTTGTTTGGTAAAAAGTTTGATTTGTTATTATTTTATCGTTTGGGAGGGGCAGGGAATATTTTAAACAATTCTGCTCCCATGCTTCATCCATATTTTCTACTGCATCAATGATACTATGATTTATCATCACATTTTTATCATTCTATACAAGTATGAAATTTATACTTTTAACTATTTTTGATGACTTCTTAGCACACTGCTCTACTCCAGTGTGATAAATCTTTTATTTACTTCATAGTTTTACTCAAGATAAGCTGCCCTAATCATTTGAATGTTTTATACCCATGTTTTTAATACAAAGAGCACAGTGAGAGACTACTTATATAATTATACAAATATTTAACGTTATAAGCATCTAATGTTTGTGTAAGCCAGCCTCACAAATTCCTTTCTACCAAACGGACAAATAAAGTAATTTTGTCAGAATCAGATGATTACGAGTATGCTACAAGTATGTTTTTGGATATTAAGTCAGAAATTGCTTCAGGTGATATGGAAATAGTTGTAAAGGATGACTAAAGAACTAACTCAGTTTTGTCTGCCGTTTCAAAATTATCATTCCTGCAATATGGTGTGTCTTCTCAGAACGGTTCTTTCACACTGATACGCCTACGTAAACATAAATATACATGCATACACATACCGCTGTCATGCAGTAATGAGACTGAATTTGTAAAATAAAAATTACTTGCTGCAAATTGTATTGTTTGTTATCACCCTTTGGCATCAAAACCTGAAATTCAAGCTTTTGAAAGCAATGATACAGCTCCTCTTTTGAGAAAACCGTCGACATATTCTGCAATTTTTGTCTTTTCAGATTTTCAAGTGTATGTTAACATTAGAGACATTTTAAGTATTGCTAAGATGAAAAATTCGCATGGCGATAAACCTTGAGGACATGGCGGATATGGTATGCTATTAAAAACATTCTCCATGGTTTCATCTGTGACAATGGTTATAGGACAATTGATTGGAGACTTGCCTTGGATATTTCACCTTCCTTTAACATAGCGCCCCACTGGAAACACTAGCTGCATGACATGTAAACATCACCATTGTTGCACTGAATGTTATACTGCAGGCCTTCTAGGGGATAAAGTTTTGTAAAGCGTTTTGAGACTGTTCTTAGAAATTTGAAAGCGCTTCATAAATGAAATCTTTATCTTTAACTTCATGTTAGTAATAAAAATAGTTCAGGCAAGGTCCTTGCTGTTCAAAGAATCCATTCGAAACCTAACACTTGTTATAAATTAAATATGAAGTTTTTGTCTATGTACATAAGCAGAGCTGCTGATAGTACATATAATATTATATATACTTATAATTATCACACATATGTGTTTATGAATATTTTTATTTTCTTATCACTTAACATTAACATTCAAAAATATGTCTCAGCCTAGCTATCAGGGTAATTTAATTATATCAAGCATTTTCTGCATGCTTTCCTACTGTGTCCTACTGTGCGCTTTGGTCATGGAATCCGTGTTTGATGAAATGACTGAAAATCCTGAAAGTCATTTGAAATAACTCTCATTGGTCGTGATAAATTTTAATCCTGTCTTGTAGAAACAAATTCTTTGTTGATTCTTATTGAGAAGGAAAATGCTTGTATATAACAGAGTTGGGTTTCTTTGTTTTGTTTTGTTTTGTTTTAAGGAAAGGTGGGGGGAACGGGAGTGGTGGGGGAGCGTTATTGAGATTTAATTTCATCTGCATTCTAAATACGAAATATTGTAATTTGTGTAAACTTACTCTATTTAGTCTATTGTCATGCCTCTGTTATTTTGTTGTAGGGGTTGTAATTTTAGCTGGCCTTTTATTGTTCTTTTGTAGTTGTTGTTATTTATGGTGTCTGAAAAGTTGCCTTCTTTGTTTTTGGTTTTTATTGCTGTGAAGTGTTTCTTGTAATTTTGTGTTTGTTTTTTACTGGGGTTTTTGGGGTGTTTAGGTTGGGTTTTTTTTGTGAAGGAGTTTGGTTTTTTGGGATTTCTTGACTTTTTGTTAGAGAGGGTGATGTTGTTGTTTTTTTAATTGTACCTAACAGTGAGAGGGGCAGGGGTGCATGATTTCCCTTCAACTTTAAACTTAGCTGTCATGAAAACAAGAATGTGTGTTCAAGATGAATATGCCAACAATTCTTCTTTATTTTTTCAAACACAAGTCACACAACTGTCTGGATTAAGTGTTTGAATTCTTTCTCTTTGCTTATTAAAAAAAAACATTTTTTTCAAGCCTTGTGTATGTTGTATTACTGTTGTCTTCCACAAAGCTCCCATCACCAAAGCAATATCTATGTATGACTTTTGCCATTTCACTTTGCCTATTTTGGCAGTATTGCTAGCAAGAGGCACAGTTGGGTTGTTTTGTTTTTTGTTTTGTTTCAGTTTACACATGATTGAAAATGATTCTGTGTGTGGCATACCACATAGCCTACATGTATGCTTGGGTTGGTTTTTTTGAAGCGTTGATTTAGAGAGGGTTTTTGTTTGTTTGTTTGGGTTTTTGGGTTTTGTTTTGTTTTTTATGTGTTTTTACTTCAAGGACCATAGTTGTTTTCTGAGATTATTTCAAGACTTCATTCATTGGCTTAAAGGCAGAGTCAGCACTTGTACATGAAAAGGGAGAGAATTAAGTTCAAGAACATTTTTCTACCTTACTCTTTGTCTTTCAGCATGCTTGTCTAAATTTGTCATACCATTATCATATATTGGTGATCTTGTTTTCAGCTGAAGTTATATGTTGGACATGCGACTAGGTCTGGAGGCCCATCCTGGTCCACAACGTCATCACACCCAACTGGGTCCTTGGAGGCTGGATCTAAGATTTAGCAGTAATAACACAATAGGCATAATAATCAAAGGTTAAACATTTAATTGAAACTTTTACTGATGGATTAAAACATAGCAAATATACACAGCTTAGGCTTTCATACATGGCATCCGATTCCCTTTGATCTCCTGTTTGGTTTTCGCTTATTCTCTTAATCAGTGTTGCCATTTCCAGCCATTGTCGATGATTTTTATATATGTCAGAGGATTTTAATTTTAGATGCAGAGAATTGCTGTCTTTATCAAAGAACTAATCATAAAGATACCTCCTAATCTGCTTCTCTTTGACGTGATGTTAAGATCTTTTTGGGTCCCCAGGACCTGTTTGCCTCCTTTAGTTTTCTTACCATAAAGATTTCAATATACACTGCCCATGACTAAGCTGTTTTACTGTCTTTCGTTTTTGGCTTGATGCGGTGTCTTTTGATAGTAAACTCATCATTGCCTTCTCACGAGAGAATCCATTATTGGTGAAAAGATCAACGAAAGATTTTGCTTTTGAAAACATGGCCAGATTTAAGCCTGTACCTAGTCTTTTGAGTAGCTGGTCATTAAATTAACAGCACGTTCATGAAAAATTTGCCTCGGCCTTACTCAGTACATTTATTAAAAAAGCACGCCGACTAGCAAGGGTTACTTGAAATATTATGGCCTATCCACACAAACCGGACCAGGCTGGGCATGAGACCTGAATCAGACTGGCTTGGGTAACCAGACAGGGTTCGACATACTACATATATATCCATTTAAATAAAATATCTCCAGATGGGGGATGTGTCATATAAGATATAGAAGTGATGTGCAGTCGTTTGCTTTTGTACACCTTAATCTGAAAATGTGTATTAAAAGTAAACTTATGTCAGCTGTTGTATGAAATTTCCCTCCAGTTTGCTGTCATAGAAAGTGATTTGTGTAACAAAAAGAAAGATATTTTGAAGTTGCGGTAGCACTACGATTATTGTTGTAGATTTATACATATGAGCATTCTGGGTTTAATTTGTTAAAGATGCTTTTTACAAACAAAAAATTGTTACGCTCAATGATAACATTCATTTTACACCAGATGGTCAACCTGATCACCAAGATCATTTATCGGTCAAAAAATGTTTCAATTCCATTTTAAATTATTTTGAGTTTTGATGTTTAAATCTTGAGACATTCCAATTAAACACCCTATAAGAGGTGGCGAGTGCTCAACAACCATCTACTTTTGTATTTGATTCTTCTTTCAATTACACTGCTATGGCAGCAAAGATGCGCATTCAAAATGAAATGATGCAATTGTTTGCTCTTTATTTGTGGTGTCTTTGAAATCGATTGTTTCACACCAAAGCTATTTTTAATGGGAAATCTTTTAATCTGAAAGAAATGAATTTGTACATGAATGTTAAATGTAATGTTAAATAAGTAATTTTCATACTTTAAGCAGCAAAGATGCAACTTTTTTCTCCGGCTATCCTTCCTGCCATTAATTGTCCAGTGCGGCTCAACGTCTTGAAAAATATGTGTAGTTTTACTCAATACAAGAATGACATGTCTCGTCTTCCCTTTCATTAAATAGGATTTTCGTGTGGTCATGGTCATTCCAGAATCATACACAAAATTTTAGTTCCGTCCGATGTTTACAATTGGAGATAATGGCCTTAATACGTGACTTTGAATTTTGAAATGCACTATAGTCTCACATTTTCCATGGGCACTTAGATGGCATTAAAGAGTCAAAAAGAGCTCTAAAATATCATACCAAATAAACTCGGTATTCTGACAAATGCTACCAAGATGTGTAAATGTGTCCGTGGTGTGTATGTTCTAATTATTTTTTGCGTTTCCTACCATGTTAACTATTTCTTTGGTGCTTTAGTTAGAATTAGATCAGTAGGTTTTCTTTTTTCCACCTCTGTTTGTATTATTGAACATACTCACACGACTTCATTGTGGTGCTATGAAAAGAAAACAGCTTTGCTTGTGTAATATCAAAGATCTGTTTGAAATGGAAAGAAATCATAGAAAAGTATTCCGACTCTTGAAGGAGAGTGTGCTATGCTATGTATTGTCTCATCATACTATCAAGACAATATACAGGGTGTTTCGATATGTTAGCCGCCCCACCTGGCCAGACAAACCCAGAACAGCTGACATAAAACCAACTACATACGTTTTGACATAGACTCTTTCTA
>JAOYNN010539232.1:0-14195 GCA_025770095.1 Goniobranchus kuniei
AAGAAGAAGAAGAAGAAGAAGAAGAAGAAGAAGAAGAAGAAGAAGAAGAAGAAGAAGAAGAAGAAGAAGAAGATGGAGGAGGAGGAGGAGGAGAAGAAGGAGGAGGAGGAGGAGAAGAAGGAGGAGGAGGAAGAGGAGGAAAAGAAGAAGGAGGAGTAGGAAAAAGGAAGAGGGGGAGAATGATAAGGAGAAGCAAAAAAAAAGATTTTATCATCATACATCAATATTCGTCCTTGTTCCTTTATTTCAAAAGGACAAAAACACAGGGTAACATAGAATTAGCCGTGTGGGGTAGACATTCAGCACTACAGCCAATGACACACTATCCACTTGTGGTCACCATACACACATCAAAACAATGGTTACAAAATCTCATCTGATGAGAATTTAAAGGCTTCGGATGCATCATTGGTTTGATGACAATAATGATTGAATTCTATTACTTTTTTATTTATCTGTAGCCTTCAATAGATAGAGATGAATTTTAGATTGTCCCTATTAATAATTATCACATGTCTTGGCCATACTAGGTCAAGGTTAAAAGCATTAAAAATTTAGAAATCTCTTTCATCAAAGAATTGAAAATGAACGTACATGTTACAAATTTATGTAAATCAACTTAGATTGACTAGTAATATAAGAAAATTCATCTTGACTGTGGCAACCAAAAAGCTTGCTATGCATTTTGTTCTTATGAAAATTGACTAGTGCAATTCTCTTGTGTGCGGAGCAAATGATGATCTCCTTGAAAAAGTTCAAGTTGCCATGAACATGCTGCTAGATTAGTTCTTGGAAAATTAAAGAACAGAAAGTGCAACAAACATGCCGAGAGATCTTCACTGGCTCCTTGTTTAGGACAGAATTGATTACAAAATTGTTTCCCTCTGCTTTAATTATTTAAACAATACTCTCCCACGTTAACTGTCTGACCTGCTTCATGTATATCAACCAGCAAGAACATTACGCTCATGTTTTGACATTTGTATATTTACCATTCTGAAATATAAGTTCAAAACAATGGGCCAAAAAGCCTTTTCCTTTCCTGGACCTTAAGTTTGGAACGCCGTCCCTATGAATATGATATATTGTAAGTCAAGGAGGTTGAAAACATTTTACTGTTCAAGAACTACTTAAAATTTTTAATGCATATTTTTTATTATTGGAAAAGTCCAACCTACTTTGCTTTTTTCCTTCAAAGCATTATTTTGAATTCATATGATTGCAAATTGATAAACTGTAACATTTATATAATACACAATGCTATTAATATGGTGTGTTTTGATAATTTACATTGAAAAAATTCTGTTTATTGGAAAACCTTGTTATCATCCAACGGTTTCTTAGATGGAAACCACTGTATTGCAATGCATTAAAAAAGAGGGAAAACAAAACATCTGCCTAGTATTTGGCTTGGTCGCACTGAATAATCACTCACCTGTATTTTCCCTAAAACTCCAGAACTATCCATGCGGCTGGCAACATTGACTGTATCCCCCCAGATGTCATACTGAGGCTTCCTTGCTCCTATCACACCAGCAATGACGGGGCCACTGTTTAAACCTTATGAGGATATAAACCATTACCTTTATTTAAGACTGCCACATTGAGAGTTGTGAGAAAGTGGATCAAAAGTACAAAGTTTGGCTATTCACTACCACATTGAAAATACGTGGCGCCTATTGAAATACAGTTACATTATATTGGGTGAACCAAAAAGTGCAAATTAAACGCTGCCAAATTTAAACATCAGCCATATCAACTACTAAACACATCTTAAAATATTTTGCATATCTTAAATAAAATCTAGCCGTACTTTGCATTTCACTTGTGAATTTCACATACATTGGTTGAACAAGAAGTGTTTTGTAAGTGATTAGTCAAGACCTGTCAAAAATGCAGATCGTTCCCCTTTACATTCTAAATTACAACTTGCACTGAGCAAAGTAAGAAATTTGGTGATTTGGGAAGCATTTTGGGAAACATCTATGGCTATCATTACACAAGTCATACATCCCATAATAAAAATTCTTAACATTAAATTCAATGACATTAAATTCATATTTTTAAAAGGTGGCCCCCTCTTCATAATGATTCATACCCAATTGACTACTTTATAGGAATCCCTTAGCAAAAATGCTCAGATTAGAAAGATTTGTTCACTAAGAAATCATTCAAGCTAAAATTGTGAAGTTCTGGAACCAGATAGTTCTAAATGATGTAAGGAGAGCAATATCCAGAAGAAAAATGATGCTCTGACAAGTCATTCAAAGGCGCACCCAAAAGACTATTATTTTAAAGAGGTGAACTTTAAGTGACTCATTGATATCCTATAATTCAATTATAATTATTATAATTTGACAGTCTTGCTAGTATGACAGCAGCATTCTTACCTTCTGTTCAATCTTCTCCAATTTTTCACAGAATTTGGAAATGGAATAAATCTATCATTGCAAAGAAGGAAAACCAAATCCTAGATACTACTTTAGAAGAATTTGATACCAAAGTATCATTGCCGTCATGATAAGATCAGATAAGTGACATTTTAAAAAAAATTGCTTTTATGCCTTAAATGCATTCTTTAAACAATGCTCTATTGATTAAAGATAGTACAAGTTGAATTATATGCATAAAATCATGAGATATTTGACTGTATGAAAATCAACAAAATCCATGGCGTCGTGGGAAGATCCGCTACCAACCAAGCTGGCGCTTATGCCAGCTTATCATGACGCCAGGCCCACTACCAATGGTGGTTAATAGACCAAGCGGCAGTGTTTTTATCTTACAATTGTAATGGGATAGATAGACATAATCACATCCACATCATGATTCACTCAACGAGCATAAAACAGAAGTGTGAAAATAATATTCATCAATTTGCTGATAATTGAAAAGTCATGTTTATTGGGCTTTCATTCTAATCTCAAACATAGATAGAAATAGCAGAGCTACAAGAGTACCCCAAACGTCCATAACACAGATCAGAAAAAACAACAAAAATATTTGAACCCTGAGTCAGAAGCTGATCTCTAAACTAATATGGCTTTGTAGATGTCATGGAGGAAATTCTTCACAATCGTACATAGAACAATGGCAGCACTGAACAGAACTAACACTACTTCACATCGTTTCTCCCCTGGTAGCAAAAAGATTAGGGGCCGCAGACTTTTGCAGTTGCCCACGGTCATCATAGAAGCAATTCTCCAGGGTCAGACTTCTACAACTGATTCAACTTAGATTTGTTTGAAGACCAACTCTGTTATTCTCCACAAAACAAATAGTTCAAGAGTGTAAAAACAATCCAGAAAATATCTTATTCCTACTGGAGTAGAGGAAAGGCCTCTTTCTTTCCTTTTGGATACCTCACAAATTGCTATATTCCCGAAATTTAAGTCGATTCTCAGAAATCTCTTAAAATCGAACCTCTTGCAGCCCCAGGTGAGGAGAAATCCTTTACTGCCATGACAGAGTCTCTTGACTATTCCAACTTGTCAAGTTATAACACATTATGTTCAAGAAATAGAAAAAAAAAATTGACTACAGCAAAAAGAAAGAAACTTGGATGGAAAGAGAGTGCTATGAAGCAATGTCGTGAACTTCATCAGGAGTATGAAATAAGAAATGGGGCTTTGGTGAATGTCTGACATTCGGACAATGATTACATTGTACATTAAGACAAAAACAGTGTTTTTCTTTTGAGGAGTTTTATCGTTCCCAAAGTTTCAATCTGAGAAAAGAAAACCTGGCACACAATCACAATTCTCAACAAAAGACTAAAAATTCCGACAACAAAGTTTCAACACCTTCAAGAACTAAATGCAGTCATCGGCAAAGATTATCATGCATTAATCAGCATTTATATTAATACTTAAGTTCAATGACAGCAATTGATTTAACTTAATATGCTTATCATCCTGGTGCCATTCCTTTCTTCATTTTAGTGTGTTAGATTCGTTTGCATTTTTTTAAAGAATTATTATTGTTTACCCATTCATTGCCTGGCCAGCTTTGTATGAGTAATTGCTACCGACACCCTCATTTTTGCCTTCTTGCCACAAACATATTGTAATACTTTGCAAAGCTTATTGATAAGCCTGAGATGAAATTATTCCATGGGATTTGACAGTTTGGCAAATGTTTATTCATTAATTTATCAGTTGTTTCTTTATTCACCCATACACATGTATGAATTTACTCATTTCTTTATTCTCCTCCTCCTCCTCCTCATCATTTTAATTTTCATTTTCATTTATTTATACATTTATTTAATATGCATGTTGCCCTTCCTTTCATTAAATCACAAAATAGTGATAAATGACAGAACATGTCTAATACCAAAGTTTATGACACAGACGGCATTAAAATTAAATCAAAGCCTTACCTTTATTTTGCCTTTAATTTAAATTATAAGACCATTCTAAAGTAATAAGACAGCAACAAATGAAAAATTAAAAATTAAAAAAAGCATTCAGACTCCCTGTTGTGGGTAGGGGGCAGCGGTAGGTGTTTTGAAGAGAAGTCTAATCATTTTTTTATTAGTCTTTCATCTTTGTACTAAATACATTGACTTCAAAACACCTGACGAAAGGCAAAAGTATCATCTTTACATCTCAATCCACCGTATAAGTCCAAGCATCAGTCGAAAATTGACTTGATAAGGCCAAACAACGACCAGCGGTGGCTGTTATTTGGTGGCTGTTATTCAATCTTATCACGACGTGAAAATCAGACAACTCCATTCCAAATTTGAAAATCAATTCCTGCCGGAGACTTACTTATTTCATAAAATTATAAAAGAATGAATTCTATGTAGTGAAGAATGATAATTAAAGTACATGAAAACTGTGAGCTGACAACCATTCACAGGAATTATAAATGGGTTTTTTCCTTCTCCTGAAAAATCTGGTGTTATGGAGTTAGTCAGTCTTATCATGACGGCAATGATATGTCACTTTTTTATGCTCATCACATATAACAGAGAATGTATGTTGATACTGCAATTGTCAGTTTATGACAGGGAAAGTGAGAAGTTAAACAATCAGATGACAGATCGAGAGAGAATAGACAACTGGCTGCAGTTTCTTCATAATATTTTGCAAATGACTTTCAAGAATGTTAATTTTGGTTTGTTTCTTTTTTTTTACTTTTTTCTTTCTTTTTCTTTCTTTTTTTTTTTTTAAATTTGTTTAAAAATAAGATTGATTTTCTTGTCCATAGTTATCCTAGGAATTTGCAAATGTAAAACTCAATAAGATGAATTGTACTTTTCTTCAGTTATAAGCTTTCCACCTACAATAATGTGTGGCGAGCTGAGAAAATTTTTGGAATTGCTGGGAAACACCTTATCAAAATATACCAGATAAAGGTGATTTGAGCTGAAAATGTCCATTCATAATCAATAGAGAAATAAGAAGTATGAAGAATAAAGTGTAACAACCAGCACATGCAAAAACCTACCAACTCTCAATCCAAAGTTGTTGAAAGTGTGATTATTTAAAGCATCCAAGGTACTAATCATAGCCATGGCAAAATCCACCAAATTGATGATATTCTTGTCTGATGAGCTGTCAGATTCCTATTGAACAAAAATGATTATCAAAATGTTAACATCTAGGTTGTTTCTATGTTAGTACCTTATATTCAAATATAACTTTTCCTCATCTCCATATGAAAAAAAAGAGACTCTGGGCAAGGGTAAGAGTAAGGGACAAACAGGCAAATGGGTTTGAGGAAAGGTACGGGAAGCCCAAAGTATCATAAAATTGACTTGATAAGATTTTCTTACATCACGTGACATTTTAACTCAGAACATCACTATGAGTAATTGTTCTTTACTTTTTTGTCATTTTTACATGTCCTCAAATCTGTTTGTATTATATTTTGGTTGATATGTTTATTTCATTCTGGTTTTAGAAAAATGAAAATGGTATTATTCGGTCATTTATGAACTTGAACTATCTCAGAAGTATGTTTCTCTTTCTTAAAAGAAGTTCCATTATGTGGTTTTTATTCAACTGAAGATAAAGGGTATTTGTTAAAGAATGTTATAAGACAAAAATGACATACTTTGGTTCATTTAAACTTTGATAGTACAAACCTAAACACTGACACATTTTGTACTAATTACCATACATCTAGTTCTCAGTACAATATACTCACCTTACGCCATGTCAACTTTGCATGAAGGCCTGTGGCTGCCATGTATGTGCTGCCAATAGTTTTGATTTTTTCAACTTCTTGATGATGACGGATCATAAGCTATTTGACAGGGACAGATGTATGAAACATTGCATAATGTACTTGATGTTTACAAGCATCATAAAAATATTATATAAAAATGAAGTCGTCATCTAAATTCTTTCTAAACCTTGACATGCTAATATCTTAGATTTAAACAAACTTTTATTTCAGGTCATCTCTGTCTGTTTATCTCGAAGTTGTTCCACCATAGGATAAGACAGACTTGGTCACGTAAAGATCTGGGCATTTTGTTAGAGACCTCTTAGCTATCACTCTTTCCAGTAACACCTTCTTGCTTCTCTCAACATTGTCCTATTTTCCTCCTCTGTTTTCTTTCAGATCCCTGCAATCCTTTCTAAAGAATGTACCAAGGTCTAATCAAAGCCATCAATCAATCCCTGCATCATTATATGAGCTTATTTCTGATACTGATATGGATATAAAGATGTTTTAAAAGAAAAAAAAGATTCAGTGACAACAACTTATACTTAGTTAAAAATGAGTAACTATAATGGGTATGCAGTCAGTGAAAGCCATAGCCAAGGGATGGTGAAGTTGCAGATGATTACATTAGAAATATGTATCATATCACTAAAATTGTCCCCATTGCAAAATAAACATGTTCGGCAATTATTAAAATTACTTTGCAATCAGTTTCTCTTTTATTGATTTTGTGTGTGCATGTGTGTTTTGATTTTGTTTTGTTTTTTGTTGGTTTGGGTTTTTCATTATTGTTTTTGCTTAATTTTTTTTTTTCCTCAGAATTGTATTTATGCTCACCAAGTCAAAATCAGAGATAATTTCATTCAAGACTCTGATACAGTCCATGCCCTCTCCATTGGAAGCAGTCTGCTGGTAAAAGTCTTTAAAATTTGGAATGGAGGCAAACATGACACAGGCATGTTCATGGTTCTCATGATAAAGATCCTGAAAAAAGAGAAATTGAATGAAGAGAAAAGTGTCATGCTTATGTTTCACTTTTTCTTCCATGAATGGAATTTGACAGTAGATAGACACAATAACTGGGAAAACAAAATGTAAAACTTCATGCAAAAAAATAAATTACAATGGATGCCCCATTGGAGTTTGAGGTCCCCAACAATAAAGTTTCTAAACTTTCTCCTAGAAAAGCCACACACATAATAAGAATCAATCTGTGACAATTTGTACATGCAGAATGCAAATTCATAAGAATGCTTGCTCACCTTCCATATGAGATAAAGAAGTAACTATTATTTGTTTTGAACCATTTTAACAGCCCATTTGATAATATTCTTGTACTGACTTTAGAAAGCTCAAAATCGGTTGAAACAAGAAAGAATACCAATCAATGATGAAATGAAACGAAATGAAATGAAATGAAATGAAAATACTTTTTCCTACAAGAAAGGTAGGCAACAAATAAGTCTAAGACTAGGTGAGATTTATCAGTTCATTCACAGGTTACCTAGAATTACCTCATGCTTTCTGGAAGACCTTATATAGTAGGCAGCAACATGAGATGGAATAATATTTTCGAGAACAATCTTGTTGATGGCTGCCATGACCTTGACCTAGAAAGAGGCACCATTTTAATTAACATTGTGAATAAACATGTAAGGCAGTTTAAATGCATATTATATTTATGCTGAATATAGAGTAATTATAGGTCTTCATACTGGATATGGGCATTTTATCTGTTGCTGGTACCAACACAAGTAAAGATCATAGGTATATGGTACGAGAATACTAACAGGTAAATAAAATATTCTCACTTCCCTAAATTTCTTGTGAGTCACACACCCATGGGTAAATTAATGAGAAAAATTAAATAACTAATTCAGGCCTCTACTTTCCATCAACAACTTCTACATTCACTCAACAAAGGTTCTCAAGGGTCTGTACAACCTACTTATGCACTAAATATTCAATAAAGTACTTTACAGGAATTCTCCAGAAAACGAAAATTGTAGAAAGTTCTAAATCATTCTACAACGTATAGGGACAAAACGAATGATGCAATAATTCTAGAATATACATGTCAATCGGAGAATCCCTTTATGTTTTCCAATTTGAAAATTAAGCTTACCTCCGAGAATGTGCATTATAATGTCCTTGGAAGATTTATCTGTCTACCCCAACTAAAGTAAAAATGACCATAACTTGTACTTGTGGCAGAGACACATTGGGTCAAACACTTGTCATACAACACTGAAAGAGTCATTAAAAATGTGATCCAAATAGGATAAGTCATTTAATTCAATCCTTCAAACTCACCTGCTCTGTTTCCTGCTGAAACTGCATTTTAAACAGGTGTCCCCATCTGTTGGCCCACTCCATTTGCCTGTCTAGGAAATGCATGGAAAGGAGGGAAAGGAGCATGCACAGGCTAATGTCCACACCAAGTTCAATTTCCAATCTGGACACAATAAACACAACACAAAATTTGAACTTAAAATCATGTACTTTTACTTCAAAATGGAGCGGCCATAAAAATTATACACAAAAGTTTTACAGAAACTTCTTTTCATTTTTCACTTTTTACTGGATACAAAAATATAACATGTTTTCATTTCTATTTTGCATTGAATACAAGTCTGTAAAGTGATATTCTTGGCTGGATTTTAAGGCATTTCAACTACAAATGAAATCAGGAAACCATAACTCTAATAGTTAGTAATGCTGTATACTCCAATTTTGGTTAATGCTCATATCATAATTTTAAAATGCATGTTCAACTGTTAAAGTCTCATTTTGAAAGTAGGCAGACACCAATGCATAACATACCTTGCCAGAAGTCTAACCTAAGAGGACAACATCTTGCTATTTTAGCAGAATCTGTTCAGGATGAAGATACATTGCTTTTCCTTTTTATTAGTAGTTGTTTTTTCTTTCTTTTTAACCATACAACAATCTCCATGACGTCAGAGATAAAAAAAAACTGTTGAAACAACTAGATCAGTTGATCATACAGGCTAACAGCATGAAATAGTAACCAGTACACCGTAATTTTGACTTACTCTTTTGTGGTCATGATGTTGTGTTGGTAAGAGCTGAAGGCATCACCATCGTGAACAAGATGCACTACAAGATTTACAACAATGAACATAAAAAGGAGGACGACGACTTTAACAATGAAATTGATTTGGATGAAGACGCTGTATGAAGACACCGCCATGAGGAAGGTGAGCAAATAATACTGTGGACGCAAATAAAAATGTATACAAGCACATTAGAAATGATTTTCATTTTAAAAATCCAAATGGTTTGATACAAAATAAATCCAAATAGGTATTCAACCAAAGAATCAAGTGATTAAAGTTCCAGCTACCAAAATCAAGTATGATTTTCAGCCATTTTTCGCCAATTAATGAAATATTATGGAACAAATAGACAATTTTTATTAAATGCTTCAGTAACTTTGAAATTTCCATTTTAACATGTATAAAGACAATAATTTTGAGTCTGTCTGACTAAGACAAGTACAAAAAGAGAGAGAGATCTCATTCATAAACATTTTTATAAATATTTAAAATGCTGCTTCTAGTTTAAAGCAAAAGGAAATATATTCATTGAAAGGAAAATTTCTTTTTGTATTCCAGTAATTAATATCTCACCACAGGAAAGTCACACTCAAGTGACTCAATCAAGGGTTCACTGGTGGCATTTGCAGTCTGTGTAACATTCTGGTTAATGGGCAAACTAAAGGCATCTGTACCAACATCTGAATAGGCCTGACAATCAAGCTGTTTTAACATGAAAAAGACAACAGATAATTCTATGTTAAATTGATTAAAATGTAAACATCATTTTTAACTGTACTCTGCAACAGTCTCAGTTCAAACCTTAAGCATAACAGTGATGGAACTCAAGAGACTTAAAATACTGATAGGCTGATAGACATAAAAAGAGAGCAACATTGACAAGAGAATAGAAAATCTATATTTGATCTAACTTTCTATCTACCTACCAAACTATCAACCCATCCTGTCTTTCTATCTTTTCTATCTTTCTCTTCTCATAAATGATAAAAATTTGGTAAAAAAATTATTCCAACCATCTTGTCATCTTGATCTTCATCAATGTAATCACCACACACTATGCAGACTTTGTCCCTATTACAATTCAAATTAATTACGGTTTTGTCTTCCAGCTTAACAGACATCTCCTTTCTTAACGCTTAAAACACTATGACAGAAAGTCTAATCTGTATAAGAAGATAGATTCCAAACAAGAGACAGTTTCAGTCTCTTATCAGACTACTGGCAGCAAGAAGATGGTGAGATGTCAGCTCTGCTTTAGAGGCAAAAGAAAAGTGTCATGTTATAAGCTAAACATTAAAGAAATATCTAGTTTGGTCCTAGTTGACTAAAGATAAGCAAAAAGAAAAGGTAAAATCTCTCAATGTGTGGGAAACCTATGTTATGATGGAGGCAAGACACAGACAGAAGTATACAAACAAAATGGCAGGCAGAGAAAAAGGAGATGAAAATAAACAGATAAAATGAAAAATTCTAGACTGATTGTATTATAATTGTCTTCCACCTAAAACGCTGGCACCTATTGTGTAAGTTATATAGTGCTAGATAACATGATATACCAGTATCCTTCTTTTTAATGTAAGTTCTTGGTAATAAGGCATTAGTCATCATTCTGAAACTTAAATGGTAATCTAATAAAGCGTATTATTTAATGAGGGGTTAGGCAAATAAGTCAACACAATCAGCCAAGAAGCATTCTTCATCATTATTTGTTTCTTTAAAAAACAGAGAAATTATAAGAA
The DNA here is from genome assembly GCA_025770095.1 of Goniobranchus kuniei. Classification (NCBI taxonomy): domain Eukaryota; kingdom Metazoa; phylum Mollusca; class Gastropoda; order Nudibranchia; family Chromodorididae; genus Goniobranchus; species Goniobranchus kuniei. The sequence goes on from JAOYNN010539232.1 coordinate 11,003, forward strand.
CAAACACTTCATTACATTAGTAACAGTCGACTTGTCCTTTTTCTGAGGGATGTTCCTTCTTCTTAATCCGACTGACTCAATAAAACTGATAAAACTGTTGAAGCACATGAAAAAAAAAGTGGTGGTGCTGTGTTCAAGCTTATGATGTCTATTAGCTTGACCTAAGGGTAAAGTGGGGAAGGGACTGTTTGATTAAGATAAGAACAACTCTATTTTTGTAACTATTCGAACATGAAAGACTCAAGAAAAAGTCGCAATAAGTACAGTTGACAATACGCATGCTACCCCTAGTTGTTATACTTAGGCCTACCAGCGTATCACAGGCAAAATGAAAATAAGAAGTGGGCCATAGATAAAATGGCCAGATTTCAAAGAACAGACACTAACAGTTGTACTTACCAGGCTAGTAATTGGCAAAACAAAAATAAAGCTAACACAAATCATGGACAGGAAGACTCGCACTTTGCTTCTCTCTTCAATGCGCTTCGTGATGTGCTGCAAGCACTTATAAGGTTCGTTGTGACAACACTGATGAGAAAAAAGCAATAAACATTTCATTCATGTGAATGGAAATTCTCATGGCTGTCTACATGGAAAAGTACAAGGATATTAGATCAGATGGAGAGGCCCCTGGAAGATGCTTTTTGCAGATCTTACTATATGACTTGTGGGAAGAGGCAATAATGGAATAAGAAGAATGGAAAAGAGTAGTGGAAATACAGACATGCGAGTGAGCTGGACAATGACTGAGTACATGTATCGAAACAAATGCACAGCAGGGCACAAAATATTAAGATGCAAGACCAAAACATTCCTGAAGCTTTTGAACTTAAGTAGAGTCACCACCGCATAGCATCGTGGCGTCCGTTTCATAGTGTTATCATGGTGCTAATTGTAGTGAGATGCTATCCATTTGAGTTAATTACATTTCAGTTGTAATGTATTACATGTCTTTACTTCCCCTGATCATGGACTAAACTGAAGTAAGGTGTGTTGCATTATCTGCTTCAATTTGTTCATGTGTTTTTGTTGTCCTTTTTTTAATCTTTTTCTTTTTTTTTTTTTTGCTGTAAACGTAGAAGACGAGATGTCATAGCAATCAGGGATTCTTTATAAAGGTAGGCAGGACTAATGATACCTGGTGTGTTGTTATAAATTCCTGTGCAAAAGCCTCTTTCTTTGTTTCTGTCTCAATTATCCCATCCAATGCTGGCATGTAGTTGGTCATTACTTCCCTCATCCCACTCGCACCTGTCTCCCCAGAGTGGAACACATTTACGACATCTAAGATTAAGTTCATAAATACACTCTTTCCGGTTAAAACTGGTCTTTCATAACCACTGGTTGAAAAAGATGAGATAAGACTCAAAGGCTGTCAACAGATTTGTTCTTTTGTTTGCAAGACATATTAATTGGTAGTCACCTCTTGCATTGTACTTAAGATCCACAGGATAATAGAATGGAGGCTGTGATTTCGAAATTAGAAAAGAGATACAAGCAAGATAGAACAGCTGGAGAAAGATCACAAGTATCCTGATTGATAAAACATTTCCCAATGCAAACAAAGACATCCTGCATTAGACAGCTGTAAGGTAGCTATGATGTATGGTCTAAAAATAGCGATAATGCCATTGACTAAGAAACTGGAGAGAGAGTTTGGACATGACAGAGATGAAAATGGTATGCTAGACCCTTGGACTAAAAAGGAAAAACAAAAAACAGAATGAGAAAATCTGCATGAAAACATCAGTGGAACCTGTATCATCAAAGATCTGTGAACAAAGATTGAAGAATTAGTTTGGCATATAAAAAGAAGAAAGGAGGAGTACAGCATCAAAAGGGTACAAGGAATGGAGATGTCAGGCAGAAACAAAATTTAGGAAACCAAACAAAAGTGGATAGATTGTGTACATGTACTTATGGGGAACTGTATCTAGACAAGGATGAGGCAATGGAACAGACCATCTGGAAGAACAGCATTTCATAGAATTGACTCTGAAAATAGCTGGAAGAGTTGGAGGAAAAGAAGATTAATTGCCTAGAGGAAGATGAAGATGAGTCGCAGTTATTTCTGTTATATCTCTCTAAAACTAAGCACACAACAATGTTACATGTATATGTGACCACCATGATCTAGATCTACATCTAAGTCAAAACAAGTTTAACTTTTGAAACCGTTTCAGATAGCAGGCTTTTATAGTTCCTCTTTATTCACTGCGATCACAAAGTATAGTTCTCTGATCTCTCCTAAGCATTGTGTGGTTCTACACTGATATTTTTAATGAGTCTTTCTGACAGCTGTACTAAAGTGTTTATTTCTTATTTTTTATGTGAGGAAAATTAAAAGCACCCAATCAATATCAAATGTACATACCTTGACTTTTCTACTGAAAGTAAGCAGCAACAGTACAAGAAAAGCCGCAAGTCCATGGGCCATAAATATATAAAATAAAGTTGATCTGAGGAAGAAGTGTGGTTGAGAACAACCTGATCAAAATTGGTAGCATTGGCAAACAAGCAATTTATTTCTTAGGTGACCAAATATTATTGGATCCCTTATACAAATTGGTAAAGCAATTGAAGTTACAAGATCCGAAATCATGTTTATTAATTATCTTTTGTCTATTAGTTTATCCAAGATGCATTCAGGAAATCATAAAGAATAATTAAAATCAAACTGATAAAGAATGAATATTAGATCCTTTTCATATTGTAAATGAAGTCAATCATTTGTATGAATGACACGATATCTTTTTAACTTACGTTTTGAGCATGATAATGCAACTGATGAAAATGATAACATAGATGAAAAAGGCAACGACAACGTAGAACGAAAACATATCATCCGGCTGGGATGAGAAACTTTTCTCTGCCGCAGGATCCAGAAACCATAGGAACAGGAAATGCATCTCACTTTTGGACTTGTACCAAAGGCTGTTGAACAAAAAGTTAGGGTGTTAAGATCAAAACCAATCATTAGTCTACTTTATACTTTACAAAAATGAAAATATAGTGTTAACATTATAAACTATGTTAAAAATGAAATGAATTCACAAACATACATGTGTTAACATTATAAACTATGTTAAAAATGAAATGAATTCACAAACATACATGTGTTAACATTATAAACTATGTTAAAAATGAAATGAATTCACAAACATACATGTGTTAACATTATAAACTATGTTAA
>JAOYNN010539343.1:0-14190 GCA_025770095.1 Goniobranchus kuniei
AAGATCTAGATACGTTCAAGATTTCACACATTTTAACTGTGGAATCTAAATTTCAAATTCTTCATTGATCTAGATATATCTAGATTTGTATAAAATCAAGATCTAGAGCTAGATCTAGATTCTAGTTCTGATATAGAGATCAATCTCTTGATCTCCAAAGGGAGGTCATAATTCTACATGTATAATTTATTTCTAGGCCTACTCTAGACCAGATCATAAGATCTCGATTACCTGTAGATTCTAGCTCTAGAGTCTAGATTTCTGTGACTGTCATATGAAGATTCTTTCCAAGATTTGATGTATTTAGATTATGCATAGGCCTAGCCAAGGCCTAATATAGACAAAGAGTAGTCGATCTAGATATCTAGGTGCAGACCTTTCTAGAATCTAGATTTAGTTCTGGTACAGATATTTTACATGAGTACTGTTTTGTTTGTATCTATTATGTGTGTGGGGGATGTGGAGTTCAGACAATTTTGTCACTGGCTGTTTACAGGTCTGTTATTTTTTCATTTTCCGATCATCAGGCTTTTTATCTCTTCTTCTGGTGTTGGATTGTTTGTATCCAAAGATTCACCTTTACACTTGAGCTTCAACCAGCATGGTGATGGAAAAATATGTTTGGCGGCCATGTATGATGCTATCAATTACTTTAGTCAGCACAGAAAGCCTCCTATCTTGGGTATGAAACTAAGTGAAAATCCTTATTAATATTTCTTGAATTTGTTGGCAAATGAATAGAAAAATAGGAAACTTTGGTAAGCCGGTGAGAAGACTATAATGCATAATTGTCTGAGAAGCCGACTTTTCACCCTAATAGGGTAATGCAAGGCTCCTTCCAGACTTGCAACCCTAGAACAGAACATTTGTGTTAGTCATGAAGATATTGTATAAAGAATGTGGCCTGACCTAATCACATTGTCTGAAAATTTCTTACTTTGGACTGGGATATCCACTCGGCAGTGCCCGTTTTATTTTAGAAAGGAAAATGTCCATATGAATAAAATGTTGATCAAGGAGGACTTAAGATGAGTGTTCAGTTAGTCCCTACCTTTGACATGTAAGATGTAGAAGAAAAACCTTGAAGCTTCAAAATTTTCTAATCACAAATTAATTTCTCCACCGAGTCATCCTGCTGATGAACAGATTTATTCCCTTCCTGCTTGACCTTTATATATATAGCGCCTACATTTATCCTGGTTCAAGGAAGACACAGTGTCTCTGGAGATGCTGTCCTACTAAATGATTTTTAAGGAGAAACAGAAGAAAGAAGAAAAAAATACGATTCAATATCAGAAAAAAAGTGAGCATAAAAGAATGTTGAAATCAGGAGCATTAGTTTTATGGGACTGCATTGCTATAATGAGTGCTGAAGCATTGTTGAAATACTAAGATTCCTCTTTGCAATCCCTTCTGTCTACTATATGCTAGTTTGAGTGGAAGATACACATACCAGCAGATGGAGGAAGAAGTCTCCATTGACTGCGTAGCTGTTTCTCATCTTTCCATATAATCTTATAATCTTGTCTTCTTTTTGTACCAGAAGTATAGGACAACATGACATCTCCATACTGAGATTGAACCGTTGCCTCGTAGTGTGAAAGAAAAAACTTCTTTTATCAGACTTCTTTATCTGATATTCAACAATTTTATGAGATGGACCAAAACAAGACGTATGAATAGTCAATGGTGACAAGGAGGAATTAGAGTTGATGGAAGAAAACACCAGAAAGCATGGATGTGTGAGATTCATTACGGCAGGCCTGCTGATGTTGGAATGGGCTGAAAGAAGATGGGTTAAATAAGAAGGACAAGCGTCTTGGGAAATATTGATCTTCTTAGAAGTGATTTCAGTGCACAAAACGCATCATAAGTAATTGGTCTTTTGAATCTTGCAGCCCATAGGCACATGCCAATATGAATAGTGAGAGTGCATCTGTTTTCAGATGGGAACAAGTTATCACTTAGTTTCTAGTGAAGAGCTCATATTTTTTCCTGTCCGAAAGTATAAGGGTAGATTTACAATTTGAAAATGCACATTTTCACCAGGCCAGGCTTCAATTCAATTCAATTTATTGAGCTTTGTTGATCAATATGGATCAATGGATCAATATTGATCTCAGAATTGAGAATTTAAATTTTGATGGAAGAATTCCTGACCCTGACACGATACAGCATTAAATTGTGGCAAGTACTTTTAATGTCAATCAGACCTCCTCCTCTTCCTCTAGGTGGCATGCTCCCTCTGGAATGTCACCTTCTATATAGATCTCTTTCCATTGCCATCTTCCCAGCTGTTAGGAAATCTGTCTCCAGGTCTTTCTCGGTGTCATCATTCCAAGGGCGTTTTGGCTTTCCTCTACATCTGTTATTTGGAATTCTTCCTTCCAAAATGGTTCACTCAAGACTTTGGTGCAGTTTGATATGGCCAAAATAAGCGAGCTTTTTCTTTTTAATGGTGTTTACTAGCCATTCTCTTTCTATTCCCAGTTCTTCCAAGATGTACTTGTTTGTTCTTTTCAAAATCCATTGTATTTTTAGGATGTTTCTGTAGCATTTCATTTCAAAACTTTTCATGCCCTCATCAAATTTATCTATGGTCCAAGTTTCAGATTCATTTGTTGCCAATAGGATTATAAAGGATCTTAAAAGTTTCAGTTTGATGGATTTTGATCTTCCTTGCCATGATTTTGTTGTTTTCTTTAGTTTTTGCAAAGCCATTACAAACCGCCATTTAACTTCTCAGACCTCTACATGGTTAAATGTGATGACAATATCGATACATCATAGAGACATGCGTAGTATTTTGATATTCAAACATAACCACATGTGATCATTGGATCAGTTTGTAAGACTGCAATTGATACATCACAAAGATTCCAAAAAATTCTTTCATCAAGAAATGTCCACAACAGGAATACTAACAAAAAATTAAGTAATTAGGAAATCCATGAGCTAAATTGATTGAGGATTGAAACAAATAGTTATAAAGTGAATCTTTTATTACCAGTTTCACATAATTGTGAAGCAGCTGAACTAACTAGCAAAACAGAGTCTTATTTTTTATTCCAAAGTTCAAGGTTAACAAGGCCAGCCCCATCTAACCTGAAATTTATGTACATTTTACTTTTTTTTTTTTTTTAAACTCATCTTTATTATGATCTTATGCAATTGAATTGTTTTCCATATTTTGTTTTACCCAATCATATAGAGTATACAGTGTGTAAAGCAAAAGATGTGAAGACCATCTACAAGTACATGACTCACAGATTCATTCCCAAACCAAAGGGCATTCCAAATCCTGATCTCTTCAAAGGGCCCATCTGGTCAACATGGGCCCAGCACAAGAGAGACATTAACCAGACATCAGTGCTTGATTTCGCTGGTCAGTAGAATCTTGAATAAATGCAGGAATGTAATTTCTACTGTCTTTTCTTACTTTACTTTTTCAGTATCATTCAAGGTATTAAGAACTGGTAAGATTTGTCATTGATATTGTCAATGTTCTCACATTTCAGTTTAGAGAATTGTTCGTATTATCACATTCCTACCAGTGTGAATAATCTCGCCTATTGGTTAGTATGAGGCAAGAAGTTTTTTGGTTGCTTTTAAAAAACAAACAAACTCCACCCTATTACAATTTCCCTCCCTAAACATAAGGGAATTAAAATGTTAATTGATAAAGTACAGAAGTCTGTAACAGAGGAAATGAAACTGAAATAATTAGCACCCCTCCCTCCCTCTCTAACAGAGAAAAAAGTAACCAGCAAACCAACAGAACAAAACAAAAACCAAACAACCTTCCCCTCGCCTCACCAAAACAGAACAAGATAAAACATTGACCAAAAAACAAACATTAAAAAAACAACAACCCACTACTGAAACTACAACCCCCAAAAATGCGCAGCTCTGAAACACAAACACACACAAAAGTAAACATAACAGGCAGCATGTCAATACAGCAACAGGTGATCATACTAGCCAGGGGTCATCTCTCAACATGATGTGTGCAAATGTACGATGATAGATCCTTCTGCCATGCATGTTCTTGTGCAGTACATGTTGTAAGAGAGAAGGAAATCCACTGTATCGGGATTTGAGGCTTTGCCAGAAGCTTTTCCCTTTTCCCTCAATATGTTATGAACAGAATTCATTGAATAAAATTAGATTGGATGGCTCTTATTTTAAGAGTATGATAAGAAAAGCTAACACGATTTGAAGTATGGCTGAGTTACCTGAGTAATTTGAAAGAGCATATGAAACTGAACAGCAAAGTTATGAAGATTAAAAGTCTAAAAAGTAGCCAAAAAAAGTATGACTGCTTCATCACAGGTTATGAGCAGAATATTTCAATTCTATAAATCAAGTTCAGACACAGACTTTTGCTTTCAAATTGAAACAGTAACAGAAGAATTATTTACAGGGATAGCCTATAGAGTTTGAAAGATCGGTTGATGATTTCATCAATTTCACCTGATTAGGACTTAAAACTACAGTTGTAAACATGATGTTCATAAAGATGATGACAAACCACGTTCTAGCAAAGACTCATTTATTTTTAAATTTGGTCATTTCTTTGTTGCCATAGTTTTTGTTGTAACACTGTTCTCATGTAGATGTCCCACAAGAATCCAGAAAATAAAATATTTAAGCAACAAAGGTTGATCACCATATATGTTGATGGAATATGTTTATTCAAACAACTTCACCATTATTTGACAGTGAGATACTTACTGTGTTATAGATTTCATGGTCAATTTTAAATTCCTATATCCAGACAAAATCATAGCCAACAAACTACCCATCAGTCAGCTGGAAATAGACGATAAGTGGATGACGCAGTATGGGGACTTTGATTTTGACATTTCTAAATTTCCCGACATCAAGGGCATGATGCAGACACTTACCTCAAAGGGACTTCCTGTGACACTGTGGGTTCATCCATTCATAAGCTTGAAGTCAAAGTCTTTCCAGAAAGCAGTGAAAAACAAATACCTCATCATGAATCAGGTCTGTCAGAGATGTGTGTGTTTTTGTTGTTTCATATAATGCAAATAGGCAATGTTATGGCACCTTGACAATGTTTAAAAGTGGATAGATGAACCACTTTTTAGTACATAAACTGACACATGTGAAAGCTATGTCCATAAACACTGATGTTTCAGACATGTCTTTACTCTATTTTCCTCACCTCGTTTGGGTATAAAAGGGATGTGTTGAATAGTCAATGTTGTATTAACCCTATTTGTGTCAAATACTGATATGATGGGATTCAGCTCATCATAATTTTTGTTTTTTCAAATGCCGTTCTAGAATGTGTATGAAATGAGTACGATGTTAGATTAATATAAGATATATCTTAAGAGCATTTTGTGTATGTAGGCTAATGCATTTCAACAGACAGGTCTAGGTCTGTGATTTTCAAGCCATTAAAATGTTTCTTGCTTATACACCACTCAAGGCCATCTTGAAAGAGCCTCGGCATAGAAAGAGTTAATGTCCATGATTGCTGGTGACAGCCTCTTACAGGCCTAAAAATAAGTGTGTATGTTCTTGTGCTGGCAATTATATTAGTATATAATGTATATGTATATAAGGTATATTCAAATTTGTGTTTATTTAACTGTGAGAGCCACCATTCATCTCAGGTTGTAGATGAGTATCTGGCTAAAGGTGGTGAAGGTTCTGGTCAGATTGCAAGTGTGATGCATGGGATATGGTGCTACATGTATGTTGATGGTAGTTGAGGAAGGGCTGAAATGGAATACTCTTTAAGAGGGATAACTCACGGACTGCATTTAGTGAGTGGTATTAGGGAAAGGCATTGTACCTGATGTAATAGAAACCAGACATATTTTGATATCAAGTTTCATATTTTTATCTACCGCCGAGAACCACAGGTGTTGGTCATGGCCACAAATAAGTTGAGAATCATTTTAAACATTCCTCTGTTTTTCTTCTTATCATGCAGGGCTCCACTACTGTGCCTGCTCTTGTAAGATGGTGGAATGAAGACATGGCTGGTCTGCTGGATGTGACCAATCCCGCTGCCGCCTCTTGGTTCCAGAAAAAGCTTTTGCTGCTTAAGGATGAATATAACATAACATCTTTCAAGGTATTTGGTCAGTTTTGGTGGTGGATGGGGTGAGTGTGTGGTCAAATGATTTCGTCAGGGAGGGTATGGAGTAGTTCTGTGCTTTCATGATTCTTTCTTATTGCTCCGGTGATTACATTGTCTTTCTGTTGACAAAAAACGAACCCCACCATATTAATCCTCAAAAGGAAATTTGTCTTTTGGCTTGAATCAAAAACCGAGCATCAGCTGTAGGAACAGCACTGTGAAACGGAGACTATTAGTGTTAATAACCTTGTCCAAAGGTTAAATCACAATGTCCACACCGGGATTTGATTGTGCGACCTATCGGTTGCAAGACCAATGCACTTCCACTATGCCACCATGACCAAAAGAGAGTCAAATTTAAGGCATGCATTATGGTTTATCACTGCTCGGAAAACACTGCCCCTTCACCTTATTGAACTATCAAATATTCAGCCCCTCATAATATGCGCTCCTCCAGGGATCATTTGGCCATCCCTCGAATTCATGCAAGAGCAGGAGAATGATCATTTTCTCACTATGCACCATCTGCCTGGAACACCATTCCACAGAGCATTCGGGAATCTAAAACGCTATTTGTTTTTAAGAAATCTTTACAAATTTTTCTTTTTTAATTCTTATATGATTAGATGTATGATTTTCTTGTGTAGTTGTGCGAATTGTAAAGCGCTAAGAGCCTTATGCTTCGTGGAGACTGTGCGCTATATAAGAGTCTACATAATTATTATTATTATTAATTTAATGCTACTTTTTACAATTACATACAATTTAAGTTAATTGTCTGCACAGCAATGATGTATGTTGTTGTTCCTCCATTGTATCTCAAGATGAGCATCAACTTCCGCTGTTTGTGGTTTGTGGCTTGCACAGGTGGCTGATGAGTCCAATCTTTGCAAGGAAGGCACATCCACAGGTGTCGCAGTGTAGGGATGATATCGTTGGTGCACTTCTTACTCTGTCTTTACATGCGGCATGTTTGTGCTGAGCCTGCAAATGTTTTTATTTTTCTTCAAAAGTGGCACCGTTGAAGACCGCAAATCTCCAGCTAGGTCTACCCAGAACAAGACTCTCCCAAGATTCTAGGGGGATATCACAGGTTTGGAAGCACAGTTTCCGATTACCTTTGTGCGCTTTTTTTCCCTTCTACTGTGCATTTGCCTTGCTTTAATTCACAGTAGAAGAGCTGGTTAGGTACTCGGTCAAATGCCATGTAGACAACGCGTCCTGCCCATCCATCTCATTTGAGTTTGGTCTAGCAGCATGTATATAAAAATGGCAGAAATGAAGATGCTGTATATTTCCATGGATTTCAACAAGGCTGGACAAGACTAGGAATATGTACATTTAAGAGAATGCTAGTAGGTACCACAAGGTGATTTTTATATTAATGATATTGAAAACTAATTGCATAAGCTTGATAGAACTCTTTGAGACAAGAAGAATGATATCTTGTTCATCGAAGTTTGGCAGTGCTGTTCTTACAGCTGACGCCTGGTTTTTGATTAAAAACCAAAAGACAAATTTCCGTTCGGGGATGAATAGAGTGGTAATTTATTTATTTATCTAATTTTGAAACAGGCAGACCCAATAGAGGAATATACAGGGTGTATCTTTTAAAACGCAACCCTTGGGCCTATCAGATTCCATCCATTAGATCACATTGCGCACTAACGTTATGGCTGTCCCTTTTCAAACATTGTTTGAACATTCAAACGATGTTCGAAAAGGAACTGCACATATGCCAAGATCTTTTATCTATTGCAGATCTAGAGCTAGGCCTTATTCAGTCAATGCTTTTACAATCAAGCAGTATCGAGGCGCACAATTGGTAAGCGACCATTCTCTTTTCTCCATACTCAGACTTTTAACAGAGGAAAATGATGGGTGTGCCATGCACCATAACCCAGTGAACGTACTAAACTGGTCCCATGGGTTACGTTGCTAAGTATACACCCAGTATATGGATGAATTTAAAGAGGATGTCTCAGTGTCACAAGCAAACCGCTTAAGTCCATTTTAACACTTTTTCAGTAGCAACAAAAAACAGATTTATAAAGTGTAAGGGCAGGATGTATTTTGCACTAATGTTGATGCCTTTTATTTCACGTATTTCTGTTCCTGAATTTGAAGAAGGGTTAAATCATGGGATGCCTTGATGTCAAAGTTTTTCCTAAATTTAGAAAATTTGGACTCTAGTGGTTTGATTGCGACACTGACGATATGTAGATTGCTGATGTTAGAGAGAAGGGAGGTGGGACAAAACTGACCTGGGACGCAAAATCATGGTGGCGTCCCCTTACGGTAAATAACCTGAAAGAAGAAAGAGATGACACGAGTTAAGTTAGTGATTTCTATTTAAATGATAGTCTTGGTGAAAGCAGAGAAAGAGTTAAGAAATATTGGAAGGGATTCATTAACACCCTTTTTTTTCTTACTTCAATTTCAGTTTGATGCCGGTGAGGGTCTTTTCCTGCCACATGGCCACAGCACCTTCACACACATTTCCACCACAAATGAATACGCATCTCTTTGGGCAGAATTGGCCCACAACTTAGATCCAGATAGCCGTCGCCAAGAAGTCCGAGTTGGTTGGAACTCTCAGCACATTCCCCTCACTGTCAGACTGATGGACAAATTTTCTTCATGGGGTCAAGATGGGGGCCTGCAGTCTGTGATTCCATCCGTTCTTACCCTTGGGTTGATTGGCTACCCATTTGTGTTGCCTGATATGATTGGTGGAAATGCTTATGCTGATGACGAAAGGATCACTGCACAGGATTACCCGAATAAGGAGTTGTATGTTAGATGGATGCAGGCTAGTCTGTTTATGCCAGTATTACAATTCTCTTTAGTGCCATGGGCGTATGATGATGAAGTTGTGAAATTGGCTATCCAGCTGTTGAAAGTTAGAGAAGAATATGTACCCACCATTGTATCTCTGGCAGAAGAGAGTTCTCAGACAGGCAACCCCATCATACGTCCTTTGTGGTGGTTGGATTCACAAGATGAAGATTCCTTAGTTGTTGATGATGAATTTTTGGTGGGTGACAATTTGTTAGTAGCACCTGTAGTGGTTGAGGGATCCCGTAAGAGGGATATTTATGTGCCGGCTGGTACTTGGGATGACAAACTTAGAGGTGAAAAAATTCAAGGGCCTGTTTGGTTGAGAGATTACAGTGTCGCTGTACACGAACTTCCGTTCTTTCAGAGGCATGATGAATAAGGGAAGGCAGCTGTCCCAGCACACCCTTGGGGTTCCAGATTCCTCAACAGAGAAGATGTAGAATAAGCCCAAAGCCATATCACCCTATGTGTGTCTTCTCTCATCTGTTATCTTTCTTTTTAAAGGCTTTCTTTTGTCTCCTCAGGAAGGAGGAGATTTTGCTGGAAGAGTTAATGAAGCATATGCAGTGGCTATCCCCTAAGCGTGAGCGCTGGTTGACTTTAAAGAAAAATGCTATCAAAGTCACTTGCTGTCTAGACAGACTGATTGCTTTTTGTACACAAAGTGTGGTATAAAATACTTAAAGGTTATTGATATTCACAGTTTAAGGTCTGATGGCCTTGCTGCGTAATTTTTGTGTGTGGTTTGTTTGCTTTGTGGAGGGATGATAATTTTTTGTTTGTCTGTAAATTATAACTCCATTTCCATACCTTTTATTATGGTAATGTGGATTATGTTTATTGTTTGAAATGCTTCTTTTCCTCTTTTGGCAACTTCTTTTCCACTTTTGAAAAGCTATTTCTGCAACTTCTGTTCACTCTTTTGACTTTCCTATTGTATTACTTTTTCCTTTGGTGCTGAGATACCCAAATAGGGTCAAACAGAGCCCTAAGACCCAAACAAACAAATCTGTCTCAGAGTTGTTATTTAGCAGCTTGTCCTTTGATCGATTTTCACCAATAATTTGTATGACTAAATTGAATTTGAAGAGCAGTGCTGTGTGAATATACATTCTTCCCTAGACAGGAGATGATCTATAGACATTACTTTATTGTTGCCTGCCAGAATTTTTTGAAATATATCAAATAAATGAGATGGACAGGATATTGTGAATACTGAGATGGACAGGATATTATAAATGACTGATTTTTCCAGGATGTTGTAAATGACTGAGATTGATAGGATCATATAAGTAACTGAGATTGACAAGATATTGTGAATGACTAGGATTGACAGGATATTGTGAATGACTGGGATGGACAGGATATTTTAAATGACAGAGAATGATGCAATGTTGTTAATGACTGAGATTGATAGGATCATGTAAGTAACTGAGATTGACAAGATATTGTGAATGACTAGTATTGAGAGGATATTGTGAATGACTGGGATGGTCAGATTATTTTAAATGACAGAGAATGGTGCAATGTTGTAAATGACTGAGATTGACAGGCATGCATTTAAGAATGCATTGACAGGTGCAGTTTTATTCTGAGTTGAAGTAAAGATACAATGTCCAATACTGCTACTAACTATTGGTGTAATAGTAATAAATATCATTTATATAGCGCAAAACCCTCTTCATCACAGGTACTATGCGCTTAACAATGCAAGTCAAATATATCATAATAAGGCAGAACAACATAAAAAAAAATGTAATGTCAGTATCAATAACAGAACGATACAAATCATAAGAATAGCACAATAATTACAAGAAGCTAATGTAACTAGGAATATAAACATTTAAACAGATATGGACAGCTATCATAGAATTATTGTACGAGGAGGAAGGCCTTCAAATTGGTTTTAAAGTTCAACATACTTTCTGAATGCCTAAGATTCTTTGGAAGACTATTCCAGAATTGAGGGGCTGAGGAAAGAAAAGACTATTCTCCAATTTTTTAGACGATTTTTGGTTTCACCGGCATAGAAGAAATCTTGAATCTCTGTTACAGCTGCTCAAATCCAGGCCTTTTATCATAATTTATTATCAATTACTTATACCTGCCTGGTTAGCAGGAAGTTTTCATGTTTATGGAGAATTGAATAGCTAGAACTAACCGATGACTGTCACTAATAGCAACTTCTGTATGAAAACTATGCCCACAACTGAGCACTTCAAATGTTGTTGATATCTGGTCCTTGAACGATGACAGAAGTTTAGACCTAATTGCTATATTTAACCAACCACACTTAGATAGAGATGTAGACAGTACACATTCTGAGACTTGTATTGACTGAAACATTGAATTATTTAAATGAAGGCAAAGAATCTACATGTGTGAATCTACATTGCTCAATGGACATGCAGCCAAGAAAATGGCAGTAGGTCATTAGTACTTGTTAAATAGGTCACATTGTGTTTACTAGTCACGCTGATATTATTTTGCAAACTTTTTTCCATCTTAGTCAGCACATAAGAAGTAGAAGTACAATAATGTAAATGATACTGACTTGTTAGATTTCCCATGAAGAAAGTCAGAACTTACAAACAGAAGGAAAGTCAGATTGTTAAAAGTAAAGATATATTCTATGGAGATGCAGTAATTAGATACCCGGTTATATCGTAAATAAATCCCTCCACCCTCTGCCTCTTACATATGTGCGAATAAATTTATAAAGAAGAAAAGGATAAGAAGGGAAAGAGAGGGAGAGAAGATGATTAAAATCATTGCTGTACTTGGAAATATTCATTCCAATGGTAAAAGAACATATATATTGTTATAAATTTGTGATCAGGTTATACAAATTTACTTTTGCAGTATTACTCAACAGCATTTTACAGTTCTTTAGAAATAAAAAGGAGAATTTATATAATCAGTCCGAATACAGTAATAGCTGTAATACATAATTGTAAATTTTGTATACATCTAATTAAATATTGTTTTCTTAATTTTCCTGTGTCATTGAAAATGAAATGTGTTATGCCTAATAAGACAATTTTAAAGCGAGGCAAATATGATTTATGAAACTGTGCCCTCTATCAGAATCTTAGCCAAAAAGGACAACTCTGCTGTGTTGCTAGTCACTTTAAGATAATTTGACCAAGATTCTTGTCTGGTCATTTTTACTATCCAAGGTTGTTGGAACAGATATCCTTAATTTTCTTCTTCAATTCAAGTGTCTTTCATTGAGATTTATTTACAAACATTTATAATACAATTGTATCAAAATGATGCCATTTTACTGATATTGCCTGAAGAGCAGATTAAGTCATGTTGATGTGAATTATATTATATAATATACTGACTTTTCAAATGTGAACAATGAAAAAAAATAGATGTTAACATTATAACCAGTTCACCTTTAACTTGGCATACTGTATATGGTACACATATGTTTGGAACCGTACTGGTCTATCAACAGGTAAATACACTAATTTTATGAGTTCAATTATATTTGATGAACTCAGTACCCTGTTTTAGAAATTTGACATTCTCTTACACTTTGTTGAGTTTGTGGGCTTTTCAATTTTCATCTATCAATAAAAGAATTTTTTTTTTACTATTGTTACTAAAAATATTGTTGAAATTAAAGGTTTATGGTTCGATTTGTTACAAATTTGATCAGTCTCTTCAAGTATCAGCATATCTCTTCAGACATAGTTTCTTGGATGAACTTTCTGTATTGTTCTCAATCAGCTGCCATTTTTACTGCCTAAGTCATTCCTGTTCTCATTCATTCTTTTATAGCATCTTCACATTTTTTTCACACTCTTCCTTTTCCTCTTTTTCCCTCCACCTACTGGGGTGTGATTGCCATGATTGAATCTAACATTCAGCCCTTCTTCACATTTTCTCTGTTAGTCTTCTGGAATTTTCTTCATTTTCTGCCTTCTTGTCAATTATATTCTCATAATTTTATGGCAGCATTTGACTTTAAAGCATTATAAGTCTCTGAATTCTTTAATTGTTGTCCAATTCTCACATCTGTATAGGGTGATTGAAAATATACAAGTATCGTATTACATACATTTTCATAATGACGTTCATACTTTTTCATCAATATTGTTGTGAGATTGAGAAAAATTGAGAAATGAAGGTGTAGAGTTCTTAGTGGTGGCACGGTGATGCCTTTGATTTTTTCTGCAAGTGGAAGAACTCAGTTGATTTCCTCCTTTACTGACTCAGGATCTTGCAGATACCTTATCTAAGAGAGCAGAAATCTGTACCCATGTATGCCAAAATTATACAAACAATCTGTTGTGTATGCATAATCATTTTGTTGTTGTTAAGTTTCATGTCTTGTTTGAGTTGGTTTTTGAATGTATTATATATGGTTATGTCCTATTTTGGATTTCTCTTCTCGTTCTTAAAAATCCATGATACTTCAATGTAAGTTGTTGTTGTTTTTTAATTCTGTTGACATTTCATACACACATTGAGATGCCCATATACTGCCTTGAGACAACCATTCTAAATGTTATCATTAATTTACATAACATAATATAACAATGCATATAAAGTTAGATTTTACTCAATAAAACAGTGACACAGAACAAAACATGGCGTTTTGGCCAAATGTCGTTTTGGCCAAATGTCCTTCCTCAGACACAGAGACAAACAGGACACTATGCAAATAAAATGAATGAAATTAATAAATGGTGGATAAAACTTAGGATCTAGCATTTTTGTATTATAACAGAATATACAATGTTGGACAAATTTGATTTTCAAATTTTTTTGTTTTGCTTTTAATGCTAATGGAAGGTAGGATTTAAGTGTCTAGTACCATCAGGGATGGAGGAACTACTCAGGGATCCGGGTGTTCAAGTTGCACATGTTAGAGAACCTTTGGCAGTAGCAAATCGTAGAAGACAAGATTTGAATATTCACTGGCCTGATAACAATTAATTCCCACCATTCCTTGTTTAGTCCATCTTTTCTGTCTCACATCTTCAAGCCCAAGACTTGTTTGTTTCTTGGTGTAAAGAAGGTCATCCAGCTTATAAGCCCTCTGGGCAGAACATAGAAAATGGTGAACTGTTATGTTGACCTAAGGAATGTTCGGGATCAATAAGCCACAAGAAGGAGATGTAAACAGAAAAGTGGAAAAAAAGGAAGAAAGAAAGAGAGAGAGAGAGAGAGAGAGAGAGAGAGAGGGGGGGGGGCACATTTGACTTTGAGAT
>JAOYNN010539454.1:0-14189 GCA_025770095.1 Goniobranchus kuniei
AGTAGTACTAGTAGTAGTAGTAGTACTAGTAGTAGTAGTAGTAGTAGTAGTAGTAGTAGTAGTAGTAGTAGTAGTAGAAAATTGCGCTGCACAATTGGTCCTTGGGAAGAACAGACTCAACAGTAGCTCTAGGGATTTGCTCAAGGCTCTCCATTGGCTTCCTGTGAAGGTTAGGATTGAGTACAATATTTGTATTTTTTGTTGAGTCTACTGCCCCAGTTTACATTCAGGATCTGCTCTCCCCGTATGAGTCCCATCGTGAGCTTAGATCTCAAAATTCAACTTATTGCTTGTTCCAAAGACCAGATTGAAACGCTTTGGAAATAGAAGTTTTGGAAAGATCGGTCCACATAGATGGAATGCCTTGCCCCCGTCTGTGAGGCTTGCAAACAGCTTTGAAGTATGTAAGAAGCTTCTCAAGACTCATTTATTCAAGACGTACCTTCTGTCAGAAATTGAATCAAAAATGTAAATAAATGCCCTAATGTATTGTTTTACATGGAGCGCACGTGGTTGTGTAGGGGTTCATTGGTTGATGATGCATTTTGTGAATTGTTTAGTCTTATTCATGATATGATGACAAATTTTTGTTCTTATTTAGGATGATAAATTTGGTAGATTGTAAATCTTATGTCGAATGGTTGTAAAGCGCCTTGAGGTTTCGGCGAAACATGCTATATAAGTGTTCTTTATATATATCTTATCTTATTATAATAAAGAGAGATAGAAAGACATAGTTATATGTATGCAATTCAAACTACATTTCCGTCCAGTAGCCCGCCTGTCATAAGTAAATTTAATAGATAAAGGTAAAAGGTACAAAGAGTGTTTTACGTGAATCTGATTGAAAATGCTTCTGTCACTTAAGGGCAAAGTCGAGAAATTTTAATTTGAAAAAGCCTTGCTACTTGGGTGCCATGGCACTGCACTGCAACCATAGCTTGTTCTGGTAGACAGAATTAGCGGTAAAATGGTGCAAATTAGGGTTGAAACCACCATTTTGGAAAACGTGACCTGGAAGTCATAGGTAACAATACCTGATGTAGAACCATATTTACAAAAGAGTAGAAAGTTGATTCTATATAGAGCAACTTTATTTTTCCCTATATAGAATCTCCTTCCATATAAAATCAAGGGACATGACCGGTAAAATACATGTACAACCTGCCTTTCGTAGGCATCCAAACTAAACTTTTTTTTTGACGTTATTTGTTAGTTTTTTCCGCCTCACATCCAATAAAGTTCAGAAATTCTTTTAAGCCAAACTACGGTAATTGATTGATACAATGAAGACAGAAAACCTTTTTTCTTTTAACTGCACTTTTCGGAATGTAAAATTATTTCACTTTTTTAATCATTTACTCCCACCGTGGTTTCAAGGCGGCTTCTCCAGCTCGTCATCTATGAATGAAGTCAGAGTTGACAGAGCATCCACAAAGGACAATTTTTATGATGAGTGGCTTCGCAGAACGCTTGTCCTAGACTTTGCTCGCTTTCATGTCACCAACCTGCATCGTCAACTTCCTCCATGTGTCTTTGTCTTGTGTAAGTAGCTTGGATCTGTTGAGATCTTTCAGTGTTTTGAGCTGTGATGATAAAGCTTCTTTCTTTCAGGAGGGTTTGCGGTGGTTTCTAGGTATTTTTGGTGTTTCTCCATACTTTCCGGTCCATTGCGTCGTCATCTTCTTTTGTAGGCCTAACCACAAGAACATGCACTGTGGTAGGAGGACAATGGAAGTGACGCGTAATTTTCTCTTGTCTGCGATGGAAGCTGTCTTATCTGCATTCTTTGTGAGAGCCCATGTTCAAGAGCAATAGAATAGAGATAACGCACGGGCGCTGAGTAGCCTATATATATTCAATTATATCGGTATAAGTTGTTTCATTCTTCCACTTCTCTGTCGCAATATGTTTCATTTTCTGTCATATTACTATTACTGATCATTTGCTTGAGGCTGTGCCTGTTAGATGTTTTCTTCTCTATAAGTTCTGTCTTCTATTGTACCTCCCAGCAATGATCCTGCCGCCTGTTTTCCTTTCCTTCACTGTTTGTTTTCACTTCTTTTGATGATAGCATGGTCTGTTTTGCTGCTGTTGACATGGGGGTTAACTTTGGCTTGTTATCTTTCTATATCATTCGAAATTGTGTAGTGATACAAAGTCCATGTCTTACATTTACAATCAAACAATATTACACGTATTGGTTAATTTTAGTAAATTTTAAGCAGTTTGTAGAGATCTAAATTTTTTTCATTGTTATCATGAAAGTGTTCTTCCTCTGTAATAATTTTAAATGGGCCTCTTGCATTGTATGTACATGTAGGTATAGGTACAATCAAACATTTTTACATGTATTGGTTAATTTTGTAAATTATAATAAAAAAAAATTGTTTATATGATCTGATGTAAAATGGAGAACACCTCAGAGAAATTCCAAATTCCTATTTCTAGTGACAAATTTCTATTTTTGGAGTGCTGGCTTCCACTTTTGGAATTTCTTGGGTTGGCGGGCATGTTAACACCCAAGCAATCTGACAATACATGCATAATGTATTATAATGTATATTCTTATACTCGACATGCATACAGACATCAGCCTAAAAGAATGATTATCAAATTTTCACATAAGTTATTTTATTAAGGCTCGAAGGGATGGTGTTTTTCTCTGGTTGCTATGGTGATGAGAATGTATGAAAACTTCAAAATATTTTGATAATTTGTAACAAATTTGACTTTTGATTCATCCCATTCAGTTTGAATTACCAGGATTGATGTGTATTATATTATTATATTATCAACTTTTAAAATTTATATAACTAGAAATGGAATCTACAATTTTAAAAAGGAGCAGAAGTTCAAGGGAAGATTTCCTAGAGATTTGACAATTTTTCTTCATCACATTCCAGTTGTAAGAGTAATCTATCTTTCCACAAATTTGATGATTATCACCTAGTAGCCTATTCTATTACAGTAGGCCTATATGTCAAAGTTAAATAAATATAAATATAGATAGATAGATAGATACCCACATAATTGTCAGAAAAAAATTCCGGTACTTTCTAGAGCTGAGTGGGAATCCGCATTAAGATTTGGATTACCAGTTATTTTTCTGACTTGGATAACCAGTTTATAGGCCTGACCTGTTTTCGACTTAGATTTTGACTTGCTTTCGCTATCTAATTTATTTCTAGTCTGTGGGTAAAAGCAAGCCGAACTCTCCCCCCTCTTCTCCCTTTTCTTCCTCTCTTTGCATGTATCACGTCCACAGCTCGCATCTCCTCTTGTGTGCAACAACAGATCCAAAGTATGCCTATAGCAAGAAGTAGCCTAACATTAGGTCATAACATACAGCATAGGGCTGTATTGGGCATTGTTCATGCTGTGACAAAGCTTTCGCTCTCTAGCATGTACAATCCTAATCCAAATCGTGGAACTAAATCAAATCAGTGAGTTTGTTTCTGATCTGGATATTCTAGATCGCGTTGGTAGTCCAAATCGTGAAACCAAATCAGTGAGTTGGTTTCTGATCTAGATCGCGTTGATCATACCACGATCTAAAATGCGGGTCAAGATCCAGTTATCCAGTTATTTAAATCTGGTTAACCCGGATATCCAGTTCATCGGAAATCAGGCTTCTGCCCAACGCTAGTACTTTCACATCATTCATACCAAAATGAGGAGTTTTATATTAAAATGTCCTGTCTTAACTTTCAGGAAGTCTTCCATTGAGAAGTGTTGATTCAATAACTACCTGCCTTTTATGAGGCACATTGCATTTTGAAAAACGTCTGCAATCAATATAACAAAAGTCATAGAACAAAACATGAAACGTTTGAAGTTCAGGCACATGTTAGATTCCTTAACATCAGATAGGTTTACTTTTGACTGCAGCCTCTCATGGTACAGTCCAGCAGGAGAGTTGGTTCTTATGCAGTGGAGTCCAATTAAGATAAACTCGTCTACGACAAAATCTCATTTAAGATAAACCATTTGTCCGATACCATTTTTCCCTTTCATAATTGTACAAACTCCAGTTTGATTAAAAATTCAAAACGCTGTAAGTCTGCTTAAAATAAACTTTTCTTAGCCATAATGGTCTCTCGATTCATGTATGCCCACCCAGATGATCAGTAAGTGGGTGAGTTAGTTAAACGTGCCTGTACACTGTAAGGCAATGTCTTGCAGGAATTCTCCCTCATCTTGACCCCTATAATCTTCCTTTGGGGGAAACAAAGGTTGTGAACCTTCACTAGATTTAGATCTTGTTCAAATGACACTTATCCAACCCCCATTGATAGCTCCAAATGAGTCATCTTAAGCGGGACTCCACTCTACCTGTAATTTATTTGAAAACTGTGATGCTGGATGATAAAGAAAGAAAAAAAGAAAACTGGACATGTGAGTGAGTAATTCAATTAAAACACAACAAAGAGAGCCAGTATATATTCAAATTCAATTCAATTTTAAAAGTGTTATAACACCCCTGCACCCCCTTTCCTCTCTAATAGCTCCCACTCTGAAACTTGAATCAGTGTGTA
The DNA here is from genome assembly GCA_025770095.1 of Goniobranchus kuniei. Lineage (NCBI taxonomy): Eukaryota > Metazoa > Mollusca > Gastropoda > Nudibranchia > Chromodorididae > Goniobranchus > Goniobranchus kuniei. The sequence goes on from JAOYNN010539454.1 coordinate 4,539, forward strand.
GCGGCAAGGCTTTGTTTAGAACATTGTACACTTGTTCAATTTATTTAATTAAATAAAGCAGTGACACTTTTGGCTTTTGTTTGGTATCAAAGCAATGGTCAATTTGATGTACAATAAGAACATGAACATCAAAATGCCATTTATTTCACTTTCTGTGGTTTTTATTTCTGTGCCACTCCCTCTTGACTCAGACCTTAGCTGAAAATACTAGGAGTGGCGAATATTTTCACCCTTGGTCCGTGCCAGAGGCCTGGCCCTAGGATATCACCCATACACGCACAGTTTTACAGGAGTTTTCTTGAACAGAAGTCTAAACCCTTGCCAAACACTTAGTGAGTGGGGGCTGTTACTCTTAACACCCCTCCCCCCTCACTCCCACCCAACCACACCACCACCACTGAAAAAAAAGACCAAAAAAAACAAAAACAAACACAAAAAACAACCCAAAGACAAAACAAAACAAAAACAAACAAAAAAGCCATTATGGGAAGACGTAGTCATATTAATAATAAAGTGGATTTATCGTGAAAATAAAGGTATGTAGAAACAATGTTGTTGGTGTTATGGTTTTAATTAAACAGTTTTTCCATAACATTTTGATCCACAAAGTAGTTGTATACTAGCATCAATATTTGTTTATTTGGTGTTTTAAGGCTCAGTTTGACTGCGAAGGTCATCTCAGCACCCATGGAAAAACAAGACGAAAGGAGAGAAACAACAGAAGTACTAGAAAAGATTTTCATGGATATTTGTTTATTTGGTGTTTTAAGGCTCAGTTTGACTGCAAAGGTCATCTCAGAACCCATGGAAAAAGCAAGACGAAAGGAGAAAAAGAACAGAAGTAGTAGAAAAGATTTTCAGATAAGGAAAAGAAGTTGCTACAACTAGATTACAAGGGGAAGCAGATATTGAAAATAATAACATAAAATAATCAAATGGCTACAAGTACAAGGAGAGAAGATTTACAGACAAAAAAAATTACCATCTCTCTAAAAAAATATAACTAGCAATATACTGTACCTAATAAACTAAATGGGGAGATGATTTACAATTTATTGACAAAAAAATATTACCATCTCTCTAAAAAATACAACTAGCAATAAAATGTACCTAAACAACTAAATGGGGAGCTGATTTACAGACAAAAAACCATATCATCTCTCCAAAAAACAACAACTTTACAATGGCCATAAAACCCTAAACAGTGCTCACGATAACCACCCAGGATTTTCTACCACCCTTTATATACAAAAGTACTTGGTACATCTAGATAAGCAAGTGACCCCGGTAGTATTTTTAAGTCATGCAATGAACACAAATGGGGGATAGCCAATGAATAATAGCACCTACTTTTCTCTCCCAGCAAACCTCTTCCCTCTGAGGACAATTAAGTGAGCCCGACAGAAAAAAAGAGATGAGAGAATAAGCTCTTGGAAATTAAATTTAATAAAAGTTAAGGCACATCTTGCTTGTACCAATTCAAATCCCTTTGATATTGCATTTATGTAAATATCCTTGCATACAATATCTTATTAGATGAATAACATAAGATTTTCAGCCTCCATGTAAATAGAGCTCGTTTTCTTATTCTTGTATTTGACAAAGCAGGTTGAAATGAAATGCCTACTCAGTCTAAGAATGACTCATTACACTCATCTGATTATGCCTAAATTATATCTCCATATAATATTAGACTCATTCTCTTTGCCTCAAAACTCACTTACTGAGTAGGCCTATTCTCTCTGGCATGCAAGTGTCTGACCTTTTCCAAAACAGCAGATGTGTTGGGTTTTTTTTCTTAAATGGTCGGCCACTCTGCGGTTTGAGTTTGATTGTGATTTATGCCCAGTACATCCCATAGAGATGATCTCAGAGCTTTCTCATTTTCAGTTTCCCTTTACTATCTCAGTTTGGTCTTCCCTCCTAGTGTTTGAAAGAGTTTTAAAAAATTTATTGTACAATATTTAAAAAGTGGGGGTTCTCACACTTTATTAGAAAATTGGATGGCTTTTAAAAAACCCAAACTGTTGTTCGGTTCCACATTTCGAAAGATGTCAGATAAATTTATTTTATTGTAAAAGTTCTTTCTTCTATTATCCATGTGCGCACATTCCAACAAAACATGCTTTAATGTCGGAGTGGCACCGCATGAAGGACACAATGGTATACCATTGAGTATAAAGCATTGGGTTATCCAAGTATGGCCGATTTGAAGTCCGCTCATTATTGTCATATCTTTTCTATTCAATTTGAGAAACGGAAGTTTTTCATTGAGGTTGCAAATAATTTCATGTAATATATCCAGTCTGCAATGGATCCAGAGGAGTTCTTAGAATGTGGATAGACTTCAAGAATTATTTTACCTACGGTCTCCTGATTTAACTGATTCATGTAAAAAAGTATAAAAAAATTAAACAGCTAGACTCTTGTCTCATAATCGAGCATTTAGGACTAATCTAAATTTTAGCCAATAAAAAGGTCCATCTGTATGTCGAAGCCAACACTAAAACAAGATGGTCACCACAATTGCTTACTCTAACTGAAACCACTACCGTTTATTTAAGGCCAGCTGAAGGCCATTAATCAACTCCACCCGGCTACCTGCTCGTGGTCACTATCAGTCATGTGCATTTCTCAGTACCAGCCGTCACATCAATGGCATTGCCTGAAAATTGCATAAATTCTTCCCTCCATGACATCCATACTATTGCACCAAAATTTCATTTCTTTGTTTCTTTCACTCATCCAGTACCACTCCTTGGGTTCATTGAAATTTAAACATTCAAACGTTTGTGGTTTTTGTGAATTTTACTTTTGAACTGTGTGAGTAAATGTTTCAATTTTTTAAAGACATCTCTCTAATTAACATGTAACTACAAAATTTGTGCACATACTATTCTTAGCCCTCATTGAAGGAGATGATACATGTCATTATATATACAAAAATCTTTGAGAAAGCCTTACTCTATGTCTGGTTCTAAGCAGATTATGATCAAAGTTCATACTGAATCCTAGGCCATGTATAGTATATGTTTGTGTGTGTATTAAGTTCTCTGTGTGTGTATTGTTATGTGAGTTTGTAGAATAACCAATTTTCATTGGCTTCACAATGCTTAAATTGTTCTATCTTGAAAAGTTATACAGCTCTCTCAATTCTTTCTCATAAGAACATTTATGGATGTCTTATGAATCATCTGTGTACATTTTAGAAAAAAAATTTGGTGCTTTTGTCCTGCAAATACCACATTTTTTGTCAATCTTTCCAACTATTATGAAAAATGAAAAACAAAATTTCGATTGAAATTTACAAGCTGGCAAATGAAGAAAAAACTATTTGAGTTTGTGGGTATGCAGTCCAACAAGGGCAGAGGGTAATGACGATGATGATGAGGGTGATGATGATGACAGCTATTTCCAATTTTTTTAAAAACAATCAATTTACATTTTCAATGCACAATATCTCCAGTAAACAATAAAATTGGGCTAAAACTTCAACATATGAATGTACAAATCCGCAAAAGTGTAAATTAACAGAGGCTCTGCGCCTGCTCGTTCACAGCCTTTCATCTGACTGAAGAACAGGAAGTGGGAGGTTGATGAATGTGGTGGTATAACTCTCTTGGATTCGACGGCAGGAGTTTGTATTTCATGTTGGGGGGAGCACGGTGCACATCTGGTGAAGAAAAGCATAATCGTAAGATTTATAGGTACAGTAAAACTCAGTTATAACAGGACCATCAGGACTAATAGTTTTTCCCTGTTTAAGCAGATCCTGTTATATCCATTATCAAGGGTAACTATCAGTACCATTGCATCCTCGATTTACTGTTCACACGATTAGTGAGAGTTGGGTAAGAAGAGGCATCCCCTTACCAGGCAATGTGTGTAGAGCATTGAGTGTTTGTCTATATGTTTGCGTTTAGACAAGCAATCATACTTGAACTCACAAACAGGATAAATGCCTTCGTTCAAACAAATTTGACAGATGGAATACACTTTTGCAAGTAGTGGGATCCTCGTTATATCCAAGTCAGCGCAAATTTTGCCCTATTATAACCCAGGTTCCTATTACTTACGTAGAGAGGAAAAAACAGGGAATTGTTTTATCACTGTTATATCCAAGTTCCTGTAATAACTGAGGCCATTATAAATGGACTCGACTGTACGTAAATGCAGGCCCTACAGATTTTACATCATTTATACCTCTGGAAAGCCATTGCACGCCCACACTTTCTTTACTCACTGGGGAGCATACAGTGGGACAGCCTGTTAAGCACACTATACTAGCAATTTGATGAGATCTTTTGCTTGAATTAAGAATGACAGAATTTTTACTTTCCAACTTCCATTTATTGTTTATTTGGTGTTTTAGGGTTCTTTTCCCCTACAAAAGCACCCGTGTAAAAAGTAAGATGAAAGGCTAGTGAAAAGATACCAACCATCTAACTTCATAGATGTACCAACTGTCTAACTTCATAGATCGATATCAAGCTTGGAAGCGAGTCTTCAAGGTATATAGGCCTACCAAATGCTTTACACAACTCACCGGATCACTATTCACTTATCAATAAACTTGTTCTCTGAGCCCTTTAAAGGCTGCCAATCCCTGGGATCCCTTTCTGGTCAACATGGCTGACACCTATTAGCACTGAACCTTGGCTCAGTGAAATTTATCTTAAGCTTCTCGAATGTTTCCGATCAAATGGATTCAGGACCTAGCTTTAATATAGCAACGTTCAACATGAGATCATTGAACAGTAATATACGAAAAGAAAAACTTTTGAACAACTGTGTGAGCTACAAAACAGATGTGCTGTGTGTACAGGAGACAAAAATAAAAATGGCGCCGACAACAAGCAGCGCGGATTCAGATTTCTATGTTTCTACAGTGATTCACCATATTATGGATATGGATTCATTATAAATAAAAAATGGAATACATTGTTGTATAGAGCTTGGAAGGTATCAGACAGAGTATGTGTTGCCCAGTTCTATTCAGAAAAAGCACACAAGGTAAAGCCTCCCTTATTTCAATCATTAACACTACGCCCCTATGAGCGAAAAAGCAAAACAATGCCCTGAAGATCTACAACAGTTTTATAAAGACTTAAAGAAAACTATTAAGGAAATTGGTAATAAAACAGTACTGATATTAGCAGGAGACATCAATGCCAAGATATGAAAAAGGAAAGAAGAAGACATGTGTGTTGATAGCCACTCAAAGATCGTAAGAAACTCAAATGGCGAGAAATTGATCGAATTCTGTGAAAGCAACAAATTGGACTTTATTATCTGCCAACAAAGACATAAACATCTGATCACAAATGCAAGATCATACCACGGAACCATTCTTATAACAGACCACAAACTGGTGAAAATAAACTTTAGGCTCGATTCCCACAAGATATGGCGCAAGAAAAGTACAAACAACATCACGCCAAAAATAAACATTGCCAAAATCGTGAACCACTCAGACTGCAAAGGAAATACCGCCAAGATCTGGACACATTGATCTCACAACAACATAGGGAGTGTCAAAATACAGCACCAGAAGCAAAATGCAGGCGTCATAGCGAGCAAACAAACATGCTGAATCCCAGACGATGTTAATACTGGATTGTCAACCAAACAAAAAGAGCTCAGAGTAAGAACACACAACTCAAAGGATGAAGAGGAAAAGAGCAAGTAAAAAAAAGAGCGAAATAAAATTTTACATGAAATAAGAGTAACAGCTATCAAGTTAAGAAACAAAGAAATAGATACACAAGTAAAAAACCATCAGCAATTCAAATAATGACCAGGCAATGTTCACCGTCGTTAAAATTCTCAATAACAGGTCATTTGAAAACCCCAAAACAGAACACAGCAACGAAAAACAAGTATTCGATCCAGATGAAATGTTCGCTATCGTCTCCAACCTCTTCAAACAAAAGTTTATGGACGACAATGTACCACAGATGACAACCTTTGAAGGTACACCACACCCCTTATCTAAACCCATTACACCACAGGAGGTAAGGAATGGATTCAACAGCCTAAGCAACAACAGAGCGCCTGAGGAAGACCAGATATACGGAGAACTTCTGAAATACTGACCACCATCTCTAGATGAACAATAGCCAACATTTTCAATAGCACTTTCATACACCACCAACCGTTTAATATAAATACGGGAGTGCTAATACCAATCCAAAAACCAGGCAAACAGAAAGCTTCCCCTCAGAACCTCAGACCCATTACATTACTGAACAAAATCAGGAAAACCTTATCACTAATAACCCTAAATAGAATAAGACCATTTATCGAAAGCTACCTAACACCCTGTCAAAGTGGCTTTAGGGTTGGAAGAAGCACGGCAGACGTCGTTTGGACACACCGATGGCTGGCTGCAAAACCCTGTCTGACTAAATAAGCATTACCATCACTGGAATAGATATGTCAGCGGCATTTGACTCCACTGACCACCATGCTCTACTGACAATCATGAATACCATAATTATGGAGGACGAAATTAGATTAATACGCTTCATATTGAGCGATACTTGGATTGAAACGAAAATTTGTGGGGCAACCAAACAGACCGCTTTCCTTAGCAACAAAGGCACACCCCAAGGGGATAGTCTTAGTCCTGTCCTCTTCGTTGTATACATGGAACATGCCCTGAAAGAAATAAGGAAATCCCTGCCTACCCCTATTTCCATGTACGACATGTCACCTCCTTCAGAAATTGCCAATGCCGACAACATCAATTTCATCACCTTATCTCCCATAGATGTCTGTGGAATTCAACAAATACTACAGAAATACCACCTCTTTGTAAACGTTGAAAAAACAGACATAACAACACTGTCGAAAGATGATGAAGACTTGAAATCCACCAAAAATGTTGGCTCCTTGATCGGAGATAGGGAGGATGTAGAAAGAAGGATTCAGCTTTTCACAGTCGCACTCCATAAACTTACCTACATATGGATAAGAAATGCCAAACTGAAGAAAGCTACAAAAATAAAACTATATAACTCGCTCATGAAGTCAGTACTCACATACAACTGTGGAACCTAGGGTCAAACTCATAGTGAAGAACACAAGCTTGATGCATTTCATAGGAAACAACTTAGGAAAGTACTAAACATCCACTCTCCAACAATAATAACCAACAAATCTCTACATGACAAATGTAACGAAACACCCCTCTCAATACAAATTTTGGAAAGCAGATGGCAATTATTCGGACGCATACTCAGATATAACAACAACATTCCTGCTATTAGAGCAATGCAATCTTTTTTTCACACCATCTAGCCACAACAAACACAGAGGAAGACCTTCAACCAGCATACACACAGTTTTATCAATAGAGACCTCAAACGCCTTCAACACTACAAGGAACTATGCTCAAATAAAGATCTAGCCATAATGAGATCAATGGCACAGGACCGAGCCCAATGGAAGACATTCGTTCGGAGTATCCGAGAAACAGCCGAGGCGTCCCAGTCCGACGATTAGGAAATGGCTGGCATTAAGTCAGTAAGTCAGTTTCCATCCATAGCCCTACCCATCTTCACCCGGGTCGAGTGAAGCAACAGAGGTAAACTCTCTCGCTTAAGGAAAACAAACACCGCATCTGTACAGAGAATCGAACCTGCTGCGTTTCGGTTTGCTGGCCAATGCTCTACTACTGAACTACAGCTCAGGTAGGATTTAAGTGTTTAGTTCTATCGGACGATAAACTCGGAGGCCCCATAGCAGGTTGCGCAAGCAAAAGAATCCTTTGCAGTGGAAAATCGTAGAGAGGGTTTCGTACACTAATACTATACAAATGTGGTTCTAGAGAACCGACTTTGTACAATGAACTTTTATTCAATTCAATTCAATTCAAAAGGGTTTATTTATCCCCGAAGGGCAAGTAAAAAGAAATAAAATTAGTGCATGAAATAACAAAAATGTAAATATACATGTTCAAAATAAAACTAAACTGGTAAATATGATATAACAATGTTAGATATTATCATACTATGTTATATACTATAATATATTATTTATATTATATTGTGTTATATTGAATTATTTTATATTATGTCATATTGTATCATATCGTATCATATCATATCACATAATACTATCTCTTATGTACAGCGTGCCTTGGACTCTCGAAATCTTGCTGTTATGTATTATGCAACGGTAAGAGCTTGGCTAGAGCTTAGAATTCTCTCCATCATATTCAGATTCAAATGGATTTGCAATATCCATCAGGAGAAAAATACGTGGCTTCAAAAATTTTGCAGTCATTTAAAGAAAAGTGTTTCGCTGAAAGAATACAACGGAAGAATACAACGGGAAATACACCAACTTAAAATTTCTCACATCTTACAGCTTTTCGTTGAATCTTTCCAGTGACGTCAGATCTCCTATAAGGCTCAACCTCCAATCGCCAGCCAGCAGCTCTGTCGTGTGTTACTAACTGTTGTCACTGTGGACATTCCTATAACTCTGGTTCTCTCATGATGGTTCTTTTAAGAGTTTCTCTAGGACGGCCTCTCTTTCTGTTGCCCTCTACCTCCCAGATCAGGGCCTGTTTTGTGATTTTACCTATAATTTGCTTAGTATACGAGCCCGTTTCCCATGATTGTGTGTCTCGGAGCACTACAGAACCCAAAAATCTCAATTTTCTCTCTTCAGATTTTTGTCCCCAGCTATGAACATTTTTGAGGTTACACATTGAGAGTCATCTTAATCTGAATTATCGTGGGCCTATCTCCCTTTCCCAATCCTTTTCAACACCAACCATCCTGTCATATATATTTTGATCTAATGCAATGTATTGGATAATTTCTATTTACACAACGTAATATAAAAGAAATTGAACAAATTTCACACTATTAATTTCAATACGTTTTGTTTTAATCTTAATACCCACCCTTTCAAACAAGTTCAAATAGAATGTAAAGATCGGCCGTATCCCAAATCAATCTTTAAAAAAAATCCCTTGTCATTCAATTTGTGCTCAGTATAAAAGTTACCACAAAGTAAGCCACACAATCGTATCTGAAAAATTATAAATTCAGCATGCGGTTTTTTTGTAAAGTTTAAATCATGAGCATTAAACAAACTGGAGAGAGAGAGAGAGTATGAAAATGCTGAATGACATAAACAATGTAACCTTAAATAACATGTCTTAAGCAAATGAAGAAAATTAAGAAATTCAGTCATAAAAAGCTGTGTTATTTACATTACGTTGAAAGGAGCAATGCTATTCCTAGTAGTTTCTCATGATGCATTTTAAAACGATTGGCGTTGCGACACGAGCAAAGTGATGAATGATTCATAGCGATTGATTATGGGATTTAGGCAATCGATGACTTCCAAAGGCTGTCAAGGGTCTCACTATTGTTTCTTTGTTTCTTTTTCCTTCGGGCTTTGTTAAGAATATAATGAATTCCTTGTCTGAGATCCCAGGCTCAATTCGCGAAAAGGCAGTCGTGTTTTGAAATATATACACGTGTCGACTTCTGTTTGCCTGTATGTCTGTTTCTGTCAGTCTATCTGTTTGCCTATCTATCTATCTATCTATCTATCCATCGATCTATCTATCTATCTATCTATCTATCTATCTATCTATCTATCTATCTATCTATCTATCTATCTATCTAT
>JAOYNN010539565.1:0-14188 GCA_025770095.1 Goniobranchus kuniei
GGAAGCCCCAACCCACCCACTCCTTTTGTGTTATTACTGAATGTGTGTTGTTTTTCTTTCCAATTGAACAGCCCCCCCCACCCATCAACACGTTTTCTTCACGTTTTCTTCGGTGTATATTATGTGTATTATGTATCTTTCTTACTTCTCTCCAATTATTTGCAACCCCCCACCCATCCACATCTTTTGTTCTAGTGTATATTATTTTATGTGTATCATGTATTTTTGTTTCTTCTCTCTTGCCTACTGACCGTACCTTGACCGTTTCCCAAGATGAATGTAAAATTTCATCATCATTCCCGCAGAAATAAACACTCAGACCTACGAAGTCTTCAAACACAGTGATCCCTCTTTGAGACTGTCCTGCGGCGTTGGTGTGAGGATGCTAGTAGACCAACTCTCATTATAAGATTATAATTGTGAGTGTATGTAAAGTTTGTGATCAAATGACGGTAAAAATAACCCTGAAGACCGCCTTTACATGACGGTAAACATAGTGCCACGAATCTTCCTTACAGGACCATAAAGATAGCCATTTAGTGGATTTAGTACTATATAAAAGTTCAAATAGATCTAAATCCAGAAATGGCGATAATGCACACTGACACTAGTCTACTTGAAGAGATAAATAATATCATCCAAGGCTGCTGGATCTCAGTTGGGTTGCCAGCTTATTCTCAGCCTGAAATCCTGGCCTCCTATTAGTTATATACACATCTACATCTGGATTTGGGAATTCGATACAATTTTTGTGTTGAGTAAGATTGGAAATCATGTGCGTTTTCAAGTGCTTCCTCATGAAGAGTATGAGTAAATTCAGAATAGGAGTTTTCTAGACTTCACAAAGGTGAAATGATAAGCAAAATCATGAACATGATTAGCTTTAATCAACTTTAAACAAGTACAGTAGCACTCATTTTAGACTATCTGAGAAAAGAAAAGGAACAGAAAAGACAGATTAGAAAAATTATGACATTCTCCCCTGCTTGTTTTCCTGGAGTTAGCAGAGACCATTTTCTTTAAGTACATTACAAAATAAAATACCGTTCATAGCAAGTTCATTTCCTTAGAACTTACAGAGTAAACTGTTCATATCTTGAGTTCGCTTCCTTGAATAGTTCTAGATTTCTCGCAAGACATTTTCACTAAAGATTTTGTTGAAATCAGTAACAAATCAGACCTAACTGGAAAATGCACAACAAACTGGATTTCTTCACTGTCAATTATACAAATCATTCACACACCTCGTCGGTTTATATCCCAGGAGACTGCCGGCACACAAACACTGGATTATACTGGGCTAACTTGAACAAAAACACAGTCTATTGTCTTGACTATGGGTCCACTGCGAAGATCATAACTTGTTGTTCTGATGAATCTCTTATTTGACTCTCTGTGCTCTGGCTTAGGCTTGCCTGATCCACTTGGAAGGGACATTTCAGTGGAATCTCCTAAAGGACATTGGTCATGTCCAACCGTGGTATCTGGAGAAGAGCGATCATCTGGGGCAACATCCAATGTAGATTGGTCCGAGATGGATTCACCAACGACACAAGGCGATTGTTCTGGTTGAGTCACATCTTGATTTGGACTTGGCTCTGGCACTACCACGGTTGGTAGATGACTTTCAGTCTCACCCACTGGAGTAAGTTGACGTAAGGAGACTGTCAACTCTCATCCATCTGGATGGCGGATATGCGCATAGCTTGGATTGGCTATAAAGTTCCACCTCATCAACTAGTGAATCATATTTGGATATCCTGACATTCCTTTTCAAGAATATTGGATCAGGAGGAAGGAGCCAGGTAGGAAGTGAATTGCCATTTGTGCTGCGTCGCTGATGTTGAAACATGCGCTCATGTGGAGTGCAGTTAGTCTCCGTACAAAGTAAAGCTCTGATTGGGTGCAGGGCCTCTAGAAGTACCTGTTCCCAGTGACGTCTCTAAGTCTCTTGATTTCAGAGCTAGAGTAATGGTCTTCCACAAAGTCTTGTTGAGCCGTTCTACTTGCTCATTTCCTTGGGGATTGTATGGCGTGCTGCGACTAGTGGCTATGCCCTTTGAATGGAGAAATGACTTCAGTTCCTGAGACATAATGGCTGAACCTCTATCCGAATGGATATACTGAGGCATCCCAAACGTAGCAAGTAATTGCGTGAGATGTGTTGCAACAGTCTTTGAGGACACATCTTGAAAAGAAAAGGTAAACGGGAAACGTGAAAATTCATCAACGGCTGTTAACAGGTACTTGTTTTGAGTTGACGATGGCAGGAGCCCTTTGAAATCCAGACTTAGCTGTTCCATGGGTTGAGTGGCCTTGATCAAAGTTCCTTGCTTGGGTTTAAAGAAGCGAGGCTTGAGTTCTGCACAAACTGGGCATTTGGAAGTCATAAATTGAACATCTTCTGCTGGGTGTGGCAAGTTCATGGAGCGAATGAAATACATGAATCTAGTCGTAAATGGGTGATAGAGCAAATTGTGAAGTTCTTGAAGTTCCTCAGTGGCACTTGTTGCGCAGCAATGGGACAGAGTGTTGGGGCCGCATTTTCAACACCTGGACGATGTACAATCTCATAAGTGTAAGGTGATAGTCCACCTTTGGATTTTGTCGTTTTTGACCTTCCCATTCCTCTTCTTGTCATTGATGAAAGACACTGCTTCCTGGTCTGTAATCAGCTTGACTGGGTTGTTCAAAAGTTAGTGTCTCCACTTTCTGATGGTTTCAATTATGGCGTTGGCTTCCTTTTCTACTGATGAGTGATTTTGTTCACTCACTTATACAGTTCGAGATAAGAAAGCGACTGGTCTTCCTTCTTGGTTCATGGTGGCTGATAAAGCTGTCTCAGATGCATCAGTTTCCACTATCAGAGGAACGTTGAGACTTGGGGTGATCAGCACGGCGTCTTCTAAGTCTTTCTTGTGGTTCTCAAAAGAGGCAAGCACTTCATTTGGCAGCTGGAAGATTGTATTCTGGTTCAGAGGTCTGATTTTGTCAGAGAATCTAGAGATCTAGGAAGAATAATAGGCTGCTCTCTTTTGACTTTTCAAATTTGCAGGTGGTGGCGTGGCATTTTTCTCAAAGGTTCAACTAATCAAGTCTTTCAGGATCAGGTCGAATCTGACCATTTGACACTCTTATCTCAAAAGGTCTATTTCCTCCACTCCCAAGATACTGTTAGTTTCATTGAAGGTAAGTCCATACTTTGAAGCTGCCTTTAAGAGATTTTATGAGTTGTCATCATGTTCTTCCTTCGACTTTCCACATACTGTGACATTATCAACATAAGCATAAGTGGCCAGCAGATTCTCTTCTGTGATGATACTGTCAATTATCCGCTGGAAACATGACCCTCCCTTTGTGACACCAAATAGGACTTTTGTAAATTCATACAAGTTGCCAGCAGCTTCGAAAGCTGTGAACAGTTTCTCTTCTTCTTTTAGGGGTATTTGATGGTAGGCACTTTTTAGATCCAAAGTGCTGTAGAATTTGAATTGTGAAATGTCTTCCACCATGGATTCAATTCTTTTCTGAGGGTAAGCATCCAGGTATGTATATCAACGTATATTTGTTGATGGTCTGGGTATAATCCACAACCATTCTCTTTTTGTGACTTTTGCTATGAGTTACAAGGACTTGTGCTGGCCACGGAGAAGATGATTTCTCTATGATACCTTCCTGAAGGAGCTTTGAGTTTCTTGCTTGATAAATGTTTCATCATTGCAATAGGCTTATAGTTCTGAGATAAGTTTGTGAAGATAGAAGGTGCCTCAACCCTTGCCACCGTAAGGCTACCCGCTACTAAGGGTGGCATTGTACCATGACAATTGATGTTTAGTTCATGTTGGTTAATGGAGTCATGTCCTAGAATTATCTGTGCACAGGCATTAGGCAGCAGTAGGAGTTGGGCATTCTTGTAATTTGTCCTTTGTGCTCAATGGACAGTGAACAGTGACCAAGTATCTTGTTTGTTAGTGCAAGAGAAGCCATACTGACTGTTTTGGAAGATTTGGAGTAAGCCTTCTTTTTACTTTTGACAATATCTGCCCTGATGAAGCTTTCTGAACTACCTGAAACAACTAAAGCATCAAAGTTTTTCCTGTTGATAGAGACTTAAATCATGGCTTGCTTGAAACACTCACCAGCTGCAGAGGCAGAAGTAGTGACAAGAAGATTGCCCATTGCAGATGAAACAGATTTGGGTTTGTTGGAAGACTGGCACACGCTTTGATGAACCTTCTTTCCGCAAGACTTGCATGTTGCATCATGTGCAGGACATTTAATTCTAGGGTGTTTCTTGAATCTACAAAAATAACTCCTGGTGGCTGCTATGGTTGATTTATTGACTCCTGCTTCTGGAGCATCTGCGACATGAGATTCCTGTATGGGAGTCTCTGATGAGCCATCTGAAGATTTGGCGGCAGCAGCCCCTGCAAGCTGCAAGTGGTTGAGACCGATAGGACCAACTCTGTTTCTCTGCCATTTCCAGTGAACAAGTGCTTTCAAAGGCTGATTGTAGGTCTATAATTCCCTCTTTTCCAGCGGTCTTAGCCTGATTTGTGGTGACAAGAGCCCAGTGATAAATGTGTCTCTCATGGCATCATTTTTATAGTGCTTTGCAGTGACAGCTTTGTAATTGCAGTCTTTGGCAAGGTTCTTCAGTTTTTGAAGGTATTGGTCAAGTGACTGACCTGTTTCTTGTTTACAGGTTGAGAGTAAATGGCGAGCAACTTGTCATATGCAGTTTGTAAGATGCCAAAAGCTACTTCAAAAGTTTGACTGTCTGCAATGAGTTCATACACAGATGGTCCTACAAAGTTTATCAGGGTAGACAGTCTGTCCGGCTCATGTGATTTGGAAGCCAAGAAGTTCTCAAACATGTGGCTCCAGTGCCTCCAGGTCTAGGCAGCGTTAGGCAAGTTTGGATTGGTCTCGAGGACGGCAGGTCGCAGATGACAATCCATCTTGTCTAAAGTTGATTAAATAGTAGTGAGTATGACAGGGTTCCCGCGGCCTCCTTATTTTCAAGGAGCTCCTTGAAACCTCCTTGAATTTGATTTTCCCCCAAAATCTCCTTAAAAACTCTTTGAATCTTGAAATTTGGCCTAAATCTCCTTGAATACTCTTTGAATTCTATTTTGTTTGAAAAAAAAATGAAAAAAGATAGCAAGATGGCGACAAATGCCTTCAAGTTCTGGAAAATCGGTGGCGAGGCGGGTGCATTAAGCCTCCTTGAATTTACCAAAATTCTCCTTGACACTTCATTGAAACCTCCTTGAATTTTAAGGAAGCATAGCTGTAGGAACCCTGTATGTATTTGCACATTTATTCTTTTTTTTTCTTCAAAACTTTCTCAGCATATTATGTGACTAATCATTATATTCCTACAATTGGCATAAAGTTTGGACTGACAGCTCCTATCTTAAGGTGAGATCATTAGATGCAAGAGTTAGATCTAAATGCTTAGTATCCATAATAGGACCATTGCTTAAATCGCAGTGTGCAGTACAAATTTTATGTGTATTTGAGTAATTAGGAGTAAAAAGAAAAACATCATCATGTTATTGATCCTGAGAGGTTGTGTAATTGTCGCATTGCTCTCGTAATTACGTTCATATAGAGCAAAAGAAAAAACAAAAACCTTTCGCATCACTCATGGTTAGTTGCAAATACTCCTCTTCCCTCTGGCGGGCGTGGTGTTGACATGCTAAATGTTTTATTGACCCCATCAACTGATCTATTTTTATCAGCTGTCTGTCAATGTCCACAGTCACTGCAATTTTTTTTCCGATAGCCGTTTTGCAGGACTGCAGTTATCTTGCCTGCCACTTTGAATGCTGCGTAAACAGAGGGGTGGGCTTTCATCTCCATCAACGCCTGTTGACTCAATTTTGTCAAGTCTTCACTGATGACCAGTCATGTGCCTTTTAAACGTCTTCTTGCACCGACTACAGCATCACATCACGTTTTTTTGCGTGAGTGGAATTGAACAATCACGGCGGTATTGGGGCGACCCACATGGTGACACATTACAATGTCTTGGCCGTTGATTTCTATGTTTAGTTTTTCATTATCTATGTTTAGTTTTTCATTACACAGCTGGATGATTTTGCCTTCACAATCTTCCCGATCATTTTCCTCCTCGACTCCAAATGAAGTTACATAAATCATCCGTTCATTCTCTTCTCTTAACTCAGATATTAGTTTCTTTTTTTTTTCTAGCTCTTTTTTGATGTTTTGATTCTCAATTTGCAGTGACAAAACAACGCTGTTCAATTCATTCAACGTTTCCACAATATTATCCGTAACATTGTCTGAAACTTTCCTTATCACTTCCTTTGAAATTTGAAATATCATATCTGCTTTGAATTGTTCCAATTCCACATTTTGCTTAGTTTTGTCAGTTGAGAAGAAACTAGTATGGTATGTTGGCTGTGTTCACTTTCTTCTGTTGATATCCCTGCTTCTAATGGAGTCCAATTTCAGATAGAGTAATTGTAGTGAAACTATTAAGCAAACCTTTCATTATAGGTATTATTCAAGTGTATGAACCAACATCCGTAAGTGAAGATGAAGAAATAGAAAAGTTTTATGAAGAAATAGAAAAAGCAAAAAGTTATCTGAAGTCTTAAGATAGTATGATAATAATGGGAACCTTCAATTCCAAAGTAGGAGATTAAAAGGTAGATGATGTGGTTGGGCCATGTGGTATAGGAACAATGAATGAACGTGGGAGTAAGCTAATTGAATGGTGCCGAACAAATGAATTCACTACCACAAACATTTGGTTTCAAAACCACCCTAGACGACATTGGTCATGGAAGAGCCCCAGTGACGTAACTAGTAACAAGATAGATTACATTCTTATACTGATACGTTTCCAAAATGCCATTAAAACATCTAAGTCATTGCTAAGAGCTGACTGTGATTCAGACCATATTCCAGTTATGAGTAATTTTGTAATAAAACTTAAGAAAATTAAAAAGTCAATGAGAAATCTTTCATTTCAAATGCACATACTAAAATCTGATAGAAAGATAAGAGACAAAATTACTGTGGATGTGCAAAACAAATTTGAAACACTAAACAACATCTCAGAAGCAGAAAAATATTGGTAAGAAATGAAAAAAATTCTCTTGATGAAGTCATAGAGAAAAATATTCCTAAAAAGAAGTAAGAAAGGATAAGAGATGGATGGACAAAGACATACTAGAGTTGATGGAATAAAGACGTAGGTCAAAAAATGAAGATGCCAAATACAAAGATTTAAACAAAAAGATCAAGAAAAAATGTACTGAGGCAAAAAAAGATTGAATAAACCAACAATGTCAGGAGATCGAGCAAAACCAAAAGGTAGACAGTAAACTAATACCCTCTAAAATAAAAGAGGTGAGTGATAAGAACATCAAATGCAGCAACCCTGGCTGCATAAAGTCAACAGATGGAACAATGCTAATGGAAAGAGAGGAAATATTAAATAGATGGTCAGAATATGTGGAAGATCTGTTCAAAGATGACAGGGGTGCAAAACCTGAAATAAAGAAACATTTAGAGGGTCCAACTATTCTTACAGAAGATTTAAAGGCAGCAAGAGGCAAAATGAAAAATGTTAAAACCACAGGATCAGCTAACATACCAATAGAGATCATTAATGCTGTAGAGGATGTAGGAATAGATTTAAAAAACAAAGCTGTTGAATGTAATCTATGACAGTGTTACAGTCCCAAAAGACCTTTGCAAATCTGTTTTCATAGTACTATCAAAAACACCAAGAGCAACAGAATGTGAACTTAATAGAAGAATCAGTTTAATGAGCCACTTTACAAAACTTCTTTTGAGACTCTTGATGCATAGAATGCAAAAGAATCAAGACCAGAAATATCCGCAAAACAATTTGACTTTGTGCCTGATAAAGGAACTAGAAATGCGATATTCACTTTGTCAATGCTTATGGAAAGAAGTATGGAAATGCAAAAAAGATCTCCATCCCTGCTTTATGATTATTCAAAGGCTTTTGGGACCAAACTGCAGCTGTAAGAATTGAGGGAGAACATACTGAAATCAAATACATTAAAAGAGGTGTTCGACAAGGATGTGTAATGTCTCCTGATCTTTTTATCCCCTACAGTACAATGATCTTAAGGAATCTACAGAATATTCCATGACTAAAAGTAATTGGTAAAAATCTGAATAATCTCAGATATTTTCAAAATTCAAATATCTTGGCTACATAATTACAACAGATGGTAAAAGCTTAGGTGAAATAAGAAAAAGAATAGCAATGGGCAGATATACATTCTGTGACGAGGGTTTTTATAACCAGATGACCCATCTTGGTCTACTAATGCATCTTAATCTAGAAATTGGTGATCGGTTAATGATTATTTGAAAGCTTTGGTCAAGAAATTTCCACCAATAAAGGACAAGCAAGGGCCGGGCTAAAATTGGACTTGCGTAGATAAAGTTATTGGTAATTACCCGTGACCACGTGATGAAGTGAAGGTGTATTCGACCATGCTTTATCAATGACATGAAAGAAAGGCAAACATATAATCAGACACGTGGTCGCCCGTTTGTCCCTTCCTCCGGTATGTTTACCTTGAGCAATTAGTCTGGTTTCGCCAGAGTTAAGTTTTAATTCCTTGTAGTGTAAGGTGATGACCACATTATCTCTTTTGTTTAAGCAAGGATGAGGTGACGTAGATGGTATCTACATGCTAGACAATAATTGTAGCACAATATTGTTCATTGTATCGTTGTGGCACACAATAAAGAAAATGTTTGTGGATTAGTGTGGTAGGGGATAAGTACGCATATGTTGTCTAGACAGGCATTCGTTGAGATTCCCGGGCCTCCACCACAATTGAATTGAATTGAACGGTGGCTCTCCTGTCAACACACACCTTAAACCAAAGGAAAAAAACCCAACAAAGATAAGTGTTAGGATTTCCATACCTATGTCTAGGCTCAAATGGTGACACAGTTTGTTTCCATTGTAACACCAAACACTTTTGCACGAATACTGTCATTGATTCCTTGAAATACAAATGTTGTACGTATTTCATGTAGCATGGTTGTCTATTCACAACTAGCGATATGTTGTTGGTTGTTTTATGTAAAATGATAAAACATTAGGGAAGCAGTATGACTAACTTAAGGCTATTGTTTTTGTGTGTGTTTTGTTTGTTTGTTTGTTTGTTTTTTAAGCTCATCAATTTCTTTTCTTATGCTTTTTCACTTATTTGACTACTCTATTGAGAAAAGTTTTAGGAAAGATAATGTTGTCCTCACTGGCTAGAACAGTTTTATCAAGATAGTGTTCTCCTCACTTGCAGAGAAGTTTAATCAAGACAGTGTTGTTCTCACTAGCTCCACAAGAGTTCATTGTTGTATGCAATTTTCTTTTTAAAGAACTTTAGGTGACAGAGGGAATTAAGATCTTCACTCACTGTCTATTTGAACCAATATTATTATTTTTATAACGTGTATAAGTATAAGGAGGATGGCATTTTTCCATAAAAACAGCCTCCTCCCCCACTCCCCTTTCCTCCCCCCTCCCTCAATTCTTTCTTTTGTTTTCATTTATCTTACAGTAGTTTCTTGAGCAAGTTACTAGACTTCATTCCCTTTGTTTTCTCTCACATGCAGGTTCTGGTAGCCAAAGAACAAAGACTCAAATATCTCAAGCAGCAAGAGGCAAAGCACGCTCAGCTGGCCTCAGAGAGTGAGAGGCTGAGGCGGATACGGGAACGAGTGGAAAGTCAAGAACTGAAACTCAAGAAACTACGTGCCCTCAGAGGCCAAGCTGAGCAGTATAGGGCTAACAACAATCATCTGAGTACGTTCATTCTTCTTCTTGTACAAAAAGAAAAATGGATAGAAATTAAAGTGGTGTTTGGTAAAAATCAATAAGGACAAAGACAAGACAATATAAAAGCAAAAGAAAACTGAACAGACCTCCTATTACAGTTGGTGATGGAACCAAAGACCTCTTTGCCAGTACCACCTCACATTGCTGTGAGGAGGAAGGAAACGCTTTTATCCTTTGACTAGCTGACTCAACAAAGGTTCAAGGTGCCAGCCCAGAGGTCATGGGTTCGATTCTCAGCTGGTGTAGAATTTGTTTCCCTTCCTTCTCTCACACGCTTTGTATTGTTCTCATGGCCTTTACCCACCATTTCTAGTTTCAATCCTTTATTGTTATTACTACCCATAGCTGTGTAGTTTTCATTTCTTTTGCAATGATTCTGATTGAGTTGGTGTTATTTGTCATATGGGTATGAAGGGTTCTGTTATCTACAAGTTGTCTCAGGCATAAACTTCCTATACCCTGGCCTGGAAAACCTATCATGCTGTGGTAGCACGGCTGTGGGGTCAAGGCAGTCAGCTTGTAACCGCGAGGTTCTGAGTTAGAAACCAGCTCGCAATGTGGTGCTGTTTAGTCCTTGGGAAAGGCTATGTACACACATTTTCCTCACCCGACTCAGGTGTTATTGAGTACCCGACCGTAGGCAGAAGAGGATCTTATCAGTATATTAGAGCAAGTAGGCTACATCTGTAAAATGGCTGCATCTTTGTATATCCCACATGGAGTTGAGAAGGTATTTGGTTGGAATAGCGCCTGTCGGGGAACACTTGTACTGCGCTTTGAGCACATTTAGTGGATTTAGCGCTATACAAAAGCTCTAACATTACATGGATTTTTGGACTAGGACATATTTTCATATCACCTTTTTTTAACCTCTCTAAAAAGTTCTCTTCAGCAAAACCAAAACGAAATTTATCATCAATTGCACCAGTCAAATGTATTTGCACAGAATCATAGTCAGTATCTGTGTTTTCCTTTCCTTCTGCATCCTTAAAGTTCAACTTGACCTAACCTTTTTTTCATATTCTCCTCTCCCACCCTCTTCCTTCTCCGATATAGAAATTGGAAATTGTCCTATCAGCATTTATGCTTATGCTTCAAGCTTCAAATCCATATGTGACAATTTGGAATATACAGGATGTTGATAGTTTGAAAAACAGGAATTCCACTTTCATGCGTTTGTTACCTACATTGCCCACGATTGTGAAAATAGCTGAGTGCAATGTGAAAAGGAATAGATTTTACCATTTGTATTGTGTATAATTGTACAATTATTTATTGTTATATATATTTGTCATCATTATCCTCATTATTATTCACAATGGCCATATTTGTATCTCTGCAGACAGTGAACTGGATTCAGTCAAAGCTGTGTTCAATGAGAAAGAGAAGGAACTTGCTTTGGCTGTTGCCAAGGTGGAACAGTTAACGAGACAGTTGAAGGAATTACGAAATGGGGCCGTTATTTCTCTTCTGTCTGGCAAAAACCAGAGTGCTGCTGCACTGGAGTTAGAAAGGCTGAAAAAGGAGTTGCTTGTGAGTTGGATTTTTACCAAAATTACTTTGAAAACTTGGAAGGGATGTTGTTATATGTGTTGTCTTTTTAAAAAATAAAAGTCCTCAGCTTAGAGGTGAAAGAAAAGTACCACTGTCAGTTCTCCCCATGCATCTCTTAAAGGCTAGTAAGGGTTGAGAGAAAGCCTCTTTTGCCCGTCCTGCTTCTATCAGGCTCTCTTTTGTGTCCTCAGAGTGGAGACTTTGCTGGGATAGGGAGAGAGACTGTATTAAGTGTCTATCCCCCATTTATGTGCATTGCAAGTACTATCAGGGCCATTTGTTATCTAGATTGACCACGTACTGTTGTACACAAAGGGCGATAGAGATCCGTGGATGGTCATCGTGATGTACAGATTGGGGCTTGATTGCCATTGTAAATTTGTTGTTTTATGTTTGTTTTGTTTGTTTTGTTTTTTTTTGAGAGAGGATATTTCTTTGTAAATCCTTTCTCCATCTGGCTGTTAATTTACCTTATTTGTTTATGTGTTATACTCATTGTTTACTTAAAATGTCTGTTTTTCTTTTAAGCAACATCTTTTCCTAATCTGAAAACCTATTCTTCTACTTTTGTTCTCTCTCTTACTGTTAAATAGTCCTTTATCTTACTTTTTCCATGGATGCTGAGATGACCCAGCAGAGTTGAAAAGAGCCCTAAAGCTCCGGATAAACTCTTTTCTCAAGATATTCTTTTTCATCAGAAATTCTATATCATTTGCTTTTGCATTTTACTTCTATATTATACATATGATAATGGAAGACAAAATTGTTTGTGCTTTCCAGTCATTATGTCCTAAAATAAATTAACTAAGAAAACAAAGGGAATCGAATTGATCAATTTTTATGGAAAACAATCACTACTGCCATTTGTTCCTTCAGATGAAGTCAATTAAATAAAATTTAGTTTCGTTGAGTCGAGTTATGTTTGAACTGCAGAGTTAACTGAAACAATACATTTTTTCTTTTCCCATTAAACGTATGTGTCATCTTCCTAATATATACCAGATTATTGGAATGTTCAAGGGAAAATGTAGATGATTGTTTTGTTTCTGTGTAATACAGGTTTTGTAATCTTAACCTTTTAGATTAGTTCATTGCATTACATTACTGGACAAGAATGATCTGCTATGAAGGCAATATGAACGGATTAAGGCACAGTAGAACTATTTAGTATTATAGTCATACTTAAGTATTTAAGACATTTCTTCTTTTATAACAAACATATTGTCTGTAATTTTTTTTCAGATTCGTAACAAATTAAATGAAGAGCAGAACAATACCATTGCCGCCAAGGAGAATGTTTTGAGGGAGCAAAAGGAAAAAGTCATTAGCATGGACAATCGCATCCAAGAGTTACAGCAGAGATTGAAGAAACGCAAATTACAGGAAGATCAAAACAACCAGACCATGAAACAAGCAAATAAGTCCAATGCGAAGCAGAACAAGGCTGAAAACCAATCAGAATTTGGCTCTAAAGAAGCGAAAGGAATGTATGGGACTGATCCCTACATTCAATACGCTCCGCAGGATGTAGCAAAGGATGATTCGTACACCCGTTCAGGCAGTTTCACCAAGCAAGACCCTAAATACCAAACTCTTCCTTCGAATGTGAAACTGACACAAGGCCCCAAATCAACATCTGGAAACGCGACATCAAGAATACAACCAAATGAACTTAATAATAACAATGAGGGATTAGAAGAGTACAAGCTACCGACTGTTTTACCTATGAATCCTAACACATTTGCACCGGGAAACAACAACAATCAGAAGTTGCCAAACCAACAGCCGTTGAAATCACCCAGGTTTAATAATAATGATTTCTCCAAGCCCAACCAGAATTTTGTGCCCCAGCCGATGTCAAGGCAAGGAGTCAGGGACAAGCCGAATATGGTTTATCAGGGTGTGCCAAAACCACACTTCCCCAACCATTCAAATGACCCACCAGATCACCGAAAAGTGCCATTGCGGGAGCCATTGTCAGGAAGGAGTGAGCAGGTGGGTTCTGCATCCCATCCTGTTATTAGTATCAATGAGGAGGAGAGGCAGGCTGGGAGTGGCCAGAGCTCCCCGGCTTCCAGCGAAGGATCAGATTCTAGCGGAGGAATACAAATCAGAGATGGGAATCAGGTGAGAAACGAATCCATTTTGAATTTGATGTTTTGTGATCTTTTTTTTGTGTGTGTGGAGGTTTATTTCAATGAAAAATTATTTCTGTCAAGCTGATTGTAGGTTCAAAAATAAAGAAAAATTATTGTGTAAGAGCGTACTATCAATGTCGTTCTCATGTAAGGCTTAACTTGCATCACGGATGGAGTCTTTGGACATGTACTTTTAGAGTTTAAATTTTAAAAAACCCAACACATTCATTTTAGGTGTGTAGATCATATGACATTTTGAAGATTTTCAGGACAGAAAGTAGGAAATGAGGAAGTCCTCTCAAGAATTGGCATGAAAATGCTGACAGTCTTACAAGCGATCAAACAACTAAAGCTGCAATATTTTGGTCACATCAGACACCATGCAATGCTTACAAACATATCCTAGAGGCAAAGATCAAAGGTCAAACAGGAAGAGGAAGATCAACAAGAAGATGGGAACAGGACATTGAGGATTGGCTAGGAATGGCAATAACAATAGCAGGCAGAATTGCAAAATAAAGTTGTTTAGCAGCAGAGTTCAAGAGGCAACATCCTGTAAGAGGATTGGCTGAGAGAGAGAGAGAGAGAGAGAGAGAGAGAGAGAGAGAGAGAGAGAGAGAGAGAGAGA
>JAOYNN010539676.1:0-14183 GCA_025770095.1 Goniobranchus kuniei
CACTGGAGACTGGCCTTTTTTCTACCCCACAACTCTTGGGGACTGCAGATTTTTAGGGGTATTTAAAAAATTCATTACACAGTGATAAAAAACAACAACTCCACTAACACCATATTTACAGGTTAATTAGTGTAAGGGTTACAGTCTCCAATGCAAAAAAAATGATTTTGATTAAATCAATTTGTTTTTTTTTTATTGAATTTTTAAAAAATTGTAAAATTCTGTCAATTTTGAGAATTTGCAAATCATGTTATCATCTGATGAATCACTGTCACTGCCAAAATTTGGCACATGATGTAGATCTATGTCATCTAAATTCAAATCAAGATTGGAAGAATCACTATTTCCATCATTAAACAGCGTAAAAATATTTGTTCTACTTGCCTTTATGGAAACACCCGTGTTTACGTTTGTGTAGTTTTCTTTTTGGCTCGCCTATAAATCTGACTCGAGTGACTTCCCTTCAGGAATAATAACTCCTGGAAATCGCATCATAACCAAAACAAAGGCTCCCGCTTCTACTCGCGATGGTTCCCGCACCTGTCACGGTAAACGTGTTGGCTTAAAACATTTTCAATGTTTATCCCGTCCCATGTAGGGGAAACGTCTCCAGTGAGTTGATAAGAATATCAGCTGTGCCGATATGCCTTTACATGTCAGATAAAAATTATCTCTTTCTTAGGCCTAAGAAAAACTCACCTTAAAGTTAAAATTTATGGACCAATATTTTAAGTTACATTTAAATGCTTAAATCAGAAGAGCATGACTCGCAAAAAAAAAAATAGATTTCACTCTCTATATTTATTCCCCTTGGGTTTTTTTTTAAAATGTAGATACTTACTGATATTATGTTTAGGTAGAAATGAATATTTGATTGGATTTTTTTGTTTTATTTCGTTTTTTGTTTCTTTTATTGGGGGGGGGGGGGTGTTGCCATTTTCTTTTATCTTGCACTTTGAATATGTTGAATTTTCCTTTTACACCATGCTTTGGCACATTTTGTGATTATCATATTATTCTATCCTGTGCAAAGTAGATTTACTTTAATTAATATTTTTCGTTAGTATTAGTACAAAGGCAAGTAGTGCATTTATCTTTATGTGATCTTTAATATAGTTTTCTGTCTTACAGGGTTTTTTTCAACAGATTGTTTCAAATCATTTTCTAGTCATTTCTTGCTTAAATAGTAAAATATCAAATAATAAATCTGCAATCAAGTTTAATGGCATGGCTGTTCATGGTATGTTTAACAAAGAAGGCAAGCCTTATGATTAATTTGATTTTCTTTTGTTTATTTTTTTCAATTGGAAGTGATCAACATTTTTCACCATCACATATGTCTTTTTCATACATGTATTTTCTGTAATGTGATGTCTTTCATCCCTCGTACTAAATATGAGTTAAAAAAATTTGATTTGGTTCTTTATGAAAAATATTTAAATCAATTCAAGGAGTTTGTAACACTTTCCATCTCCTTTTTCATATAAGGAAAAACCAGAAGCATTTCTGTGCATGATATAGTAGAAGCTCAATTTCTGTCATTGATATTTCACCTTCACACCATTGTTTCTACTATTTTTCTTTTGCCGTCAAAGTTGGTATCAGTCATTGACCCCTTTTTTTCTACCCTTTTTTGTTTTCCAGTATTTAGAAAATGTGCAATATGTTAACCCTGAATGATAATACAATTGATTTCTTGTAAATTGTATTCATGTTTTGTTTCAAATGGTGCTCTCATTATCTTGATTTTTTAAATGTGAAAATTTTGTCAGTTTTTTTTATTGTTGGTTTGTTTTTGTTTTTTGTTGTTTTTTTGGGGGGGTTTGTTGTTTTTGCTCCTGAATTTTAAATGATCTTCAGCTTTTAACTGTCATCCATATTTGTTTTCCCTTAAAAAAAAAAACACATACAGAGAAGTACATTGGACTGAACAGTTTTCAAAATATTGTATATCAGAATTTCGTGCTTAAGCACTCATTTAAAAATGATAATCAATTATATTAAAGGACTTTTTGAAAGATGTGTTTTCAGATTTTAAAAAGCCAATATAATAAAAACAGACAGCTATCTACTTCGTGTCTGAATAGTGTTGAAATGTAACTTACTGTAAATTTTTCTGATCAGTCTTTGTGATTGCCTCCTCACTGTTATTCAGTTAAAACACTCTCTGATTAGATTCTATTGATATATACGACAAAGGAGACTAATAAAACATTGAAGATAATAAGACATTTTATAGTTCTTTATGAATAAGAATTCTGTCATGCATCGGTCTTTAAAAATTCAACATTCTAATGATCATCTTATAAAAGCAACCAAAACAAAAAATAACAAAAACAAACAAATTCAAGAATTTTCATATCAGTATCTCAAATGAAGCACCTAAGTATTAAAAATGGAGGATGTTACTGTATTATAATATTTATTTATAAGGAATCTTTTTTTTTAAACAGGGTTACTGTCACTACATATTTGTTACCTTTTTAGACAATGTTAACATATCTTCTCTTTTTCTTTTCCACACGAATGGTTTATCGTAAACAATATTTTATCTTAAGCAAGTTTACTTTAAGTGGACTCTACTGTTTATTTGGATTATTTTTGAGGGTTTGTAGATGCATAAATTAGTTATGTCTTTCCTGAATTTGTCCTATAAATGTTTCGTTAACACTGTAGAAATAAGATTAAATACCTCTTTATTTAACCTATTTATCTAACCCTCCACCATTAAATATCACAAAAGTTATATGAAAGAATTCTTGTCTCTACAACATATCTCAGTAAACAAGGTATAAAGTATAATATTTTTGAAATACTAAACATACTGATCGTATGGTGGAAATTTTTCAAAGGGAACATACATTTTTTGCATGTATGATTTGCTAAATATTTTTTGAAAATGGTAACATATTAAAATGATTTTTTCTTCTTCTTCTTCTTTTTCTTCTTCGTTTTCTTCTTCTTCTTCTTTTTTTTTTTGTTTATTTAGAAACATTATCGCATACACATGTTTTATAATCTTATTTTTGCGCCATTTGCTGGGCATTTTGAGTAATAATAGCTTCTCTTGTTTCAATGAAGAAACCTTTTAACTTCTCTACTTGAAGCCATGTGAAGGAGCATCTTTTTAAGGTAAAAGGATGTGAGCATATTTCCAGTATCTTAATCATGTTGACTGGCAAGTAGTTGTGGCTATATCCCTACTTTGGACAAAAAGCTAAGAAATTGAAGCACTTATAATATTATCCGGCTTGGGTAATTCGTTTTGATTTCAGTACAGCATTACTGTTTTCATGGCTAAATGTTTTGGAAGGAAATTTCACAGCTAACTCTTTTGTTTCAACAATGGATCCTTTTCATGCCTCATCAATGATCACTTATTTGTTTTTGGATGTGTCACAGGAGAGAGACAGAGACAGACAGACAGAGAGGGGGATGGGGGTTCATGATGCCTCACTTGGCATTGGCACCCATGAATCCAGATTTTTACATTATTTTTTCTTCTTTGTTGTTTTCTTTTTTCTTTGTTATGCTTCCCACAACTTTACCCAAGCTCATTTACAGGGAAAGCTCATTTCAATAATATGCTCCATCACAGAAAAAAGACAAACAAAAAAACCTTGAGATTCAAGTAATAAGGCCAACTTTTGTTAATGAACTTCACAAACTCGTGCTTTCTGAACTATGCCCATTCAGTCCCAGCATCTCAGCGGTGAAAAGTCAACCTCAACAAGCAGGCATGATGTATCTTTCTTTTAACAATGATGGTGGTGTCATTTGTGGGTGTAGTCACTTTGTGAGAACCTCTTTGGACTTTCTAATTACAATTTGGGCATACAGTGGAGGAATCTAAAATCTGATAGTGTAGAGTCCTAATGGGAAGCTCAGTCTTTTTCCTTGCCTCCTAGAATGTTGTACAGGTAATTGTTAATCTAAAGGAACGAAGGTATTGCCACCTGTGATTGTTACTTCAGTTTAATAATTACCTGTTGCAGTAGTGAAGGACAAATTCAAGTAGTACAGTCACCGCCACTTAGCGTCAAGGTGGATAGCGTCTCGTTTAGGTTAAGGGAGCACTAAAAGGCTGTGGCAGAATTTTTCCTTTATTAAATTTACTGGATAGTATATAGGGGTTTTGTTTAGCATCACTGTCTATTTGAACGATGAGAAGAATGTTCTTCCAAATGTTGGGAGTAGATCTAATTGAAACAAGGGATGAGCTTTATCAAGAGACCTAAACAATACTATCACTATTTAACACTGGTTTACAAGGAGTATGTCACCATGGTGCCTGGGCGTCATCATCTGATTGAGATACACCTTCAAATAAAGGAGCAGAGGACTCAAGCTGGACAGTTCCATGTAAGAGGGGATGATTAATTCACGACTTGCAAATCAAAGATTTAATCTGACCACAGCCTCCGAATATTATCTCATCTTATGCAACTGGTGATTAGTAAAGACAAGGCTGGTGTGGTAAAAGTGTTTTTATAAACCTATTCTTACATGAGCTAAACGTGTTCCACTCTGGTGAGATGGGGGGAGATGAAGGCCCACAAATTCCAGCATGGGATTGGGTAAGGGACATAAACCAAGAAAGAGGTTTTTGCACAGGAATGTAGAATAATCCAAAACTCTAACATCTTGGCTCACATTCAGTCAAAGTATGGTTTTAAATCTTCTATAGTGTTTTAACAAGTTAGAAATTAGATTCGAATATGAAGTTCCCATAGTGTCTCATGAAACTTTCTTGTTTAGCAACCATTCCCTCATTAATTTCATGGCTCCATTGAATAACTTACTACAGAGAAATGAAATATCTTCATGCTGCTAATATACTTTTGCTCATACTTTTATTTCCTTTATCTGAATTGATTTTATTTTAAGCTGTTGTTTAGCATATTATGTATTATATACTCACCCAACACATTTGTATGAGACTTGATGCTTTATAGCAACTGTTTAAGTTACTAACAATGCACCTGCCTTGTAATATGATATTTCCATTGTTTCATTCCGTTAATTTTTTTTATACACCAATGTAACAAAAATATTTTCAAACTTGAATATTTTGTTCCGCATAATCTCTTTTTCAAGAAGCAGTATTTGAGATTTCATACAATAAATGTATGCTTACTGAAGAGTAATTTGTTGTTTTGTCGTAGTGTGAAAATAAAAAGATCATCACATGCAATAGTCCTTGTCCTCAGACTTTGAAGGACAGTGCAATGAATTTGACAGATATCATGCCCGACTTAGGATAGTTTCAGATGATCCATTTGACAGTTGATTACATACAATTTACCTAATTTGAATAGTATTCCATATGATATAAGGAAGTAATAAAAACATTCTGGTAAATGAGACATGCCTAAACATTATGGTATTGAAAGAGGTGTCAAAGTTATGACTTCTGGTATCACTCCTTGAGCATTCAAATTACAAACCCAAATTAACGCAGCATGAGCATGAGAAGCAGCATTGGCAAGATGATCCAATAAATTCAGTCTCTTGTTATGTCAGTAAGCCAAATCATCATGTTATGCCAACAGATGACAGTTCATGAAACTTCATTTCCACAAGTGGCCCATCAAACCTTAGCGTGTCAGCTGTCAAACTAATGCAATTCAATACAGTAGATTCTGCCCATAAGCATGTCGTGCAAGGGCACAATCTCAGCAGGAGCACGCTCTTGGGCTCTGACGGAATTTTTACTATGTAATTGTCATGCCTATAAGCACGGTCATGTCGGACAAGCGCACGCTCTGCTGGTCATAAACTTGACAAAATGGTAATTAAATTTTGAAAAATACAGATTAGCGTATAACAAAATGGGTGTAAACATGTGGGAATGAATGGCCACGGGCTATGGACAATAAAATATGATGAACTACACACTTGTAGTACAGCAGGACACTCACACTAACAATGGAATGTCTAGACACGATACACGACAGGCGATGACAAGGGATGAGGTGTGAATGAGAGACTCTGGCCTAGGGATCAATGCCTTTGATGTGAACCGACAATCCGTCAAGAAGGAAGGTAGACCTAGAAAAGCAATCTTGGCAGTCAGCCGTGTCATTGTTTTATGACTTAAACTGTTTAAACTATGATTCAATCATCTTCTCAACGTCGCCCACTCTTCGCCCATTTCTTTCTTTATGACTACATCTCTAATCTAGTTTGCCCAACCCTGTCCGTCAGTGTCAGAAGTAAGTGTCAATGACTGTTCTTTCACTATGACTCCATTACCCATTGTTACTGCAACTTCTTTGTCAACAAAGGATTCCCAAGGGTTACTACTCAGAAATACAGTCAAGGTAAGCAATCGGTAAAATACAACCCTGGCCTCCCAACTATCGGCCCTCGTGCATAAACATGGACCGTCCAAGGGAATGCTCTGGCCTTCTCCCGAGCACCGTGCTAATGGGCGGAATCTACTGTAATACCTGCGTTTAACAAATGTTTGCACTATGTGTAATACAAAGTGACCTGCCAGAACCTGCTTTGCCCTTTGAATAGCTGAAAGCGTACTTCTTTTATATACTCTAGTCCCAGCCAAGGCCTAAGCTTAGACCTTTGGTTAAAAACAGTATTGAATGTGTCAACATTGACTCTTGCAAGTGAAGTACTTTTCTTGAGTTGGAGAAAAGAAGGGAAAAATGACCTTAATGAGGGTGTTTCCTTCTTTAGTGATGAATTACCATGGTATCAATTTCTGTTTCTCAATTCAACAAAGTGGACAGATTCATTTTGCTGCGTTATTCTCTGGTCATTCTTCATGAGTAAAAAAAACACACCTGATTTTCATTTTATGGAAGTATTCTAAATTGCTTGTGTGTACTCAAAAAGAGCTTGTATTGGCTTTACAAAACTCATGCAATGAATATCATCCTGATTTCAGAGCTAGTTTTTGGTTGTTTCTTTTAACCACACTTTAAAATTGTCAATAAATTCCTTTTTTATTTAAATTTAATATATTTTAACCCCTGAAAAACTGATAAAGAGCATATGTATCAATTAGATTCCATGGCAATTTCTCTTATGTGTTTATCAATGCTCAATAGAAAGAATACCCTCATTTAGATTATTTAGATTGTTTTATCAGCTTCATACATGTATTGATATGAGGAGTTCATTTGATATTTGTTTCTGTTTTCAAGTTGTTTTGTTGGTATTGTTTCATTCCTTGTTTGCTCTTATGAATTGACAAAATATAAGCACTTAAATTTGATATTTGAATATAATTATGTGATTCCTTTATTCTTTATATTTAATGATTTGAACACAAGTTAAATTACAATTTAAACTGATTTCTTCATCCTATTCTCCTATTTCCTTTCTTCTTCCCCATTAAGATTCATTTTACTTTTTACTAAATCATGGTACAATCCTGAAGTGTGTTGGCAAAATAAAATGCACATAAGCAGACATTCCTTGCTTTAAACCATACTATGGTTTGTTACATATGGATAATGTAAGAATTCAGTATGTAAGGTAGATGTCCATGGTGTGACTTTACAAGTAGATGTCTAAAGCCTAATTTGTTATGGTTTGGAAGTAATCTTTTTTATTTTGTGTCTAATTTTATCTATCAATTCAACAAGTCATTTAAATATCAAAGTAAGTTCCTGAAAATATGTCAGAAATACAGGGTAAGTAGCTTAATTGAATTGTCTTCATATTCCTGCAGGTTTTGCGGAGAGGAAGAATCAGATTTAGAGATATTAGAAATGTATTTGGGTTTGTGGGTTTTTTCAAATAATTTTTTTTATAAATTTTGCTTTTTGAAAATTTTGTTATTCTTTTTTTTCTTCTTCTCTATTTCTCTTTGGGTGGAGATACACATGTAATAGCTTCATTTTTGAATGCTTATGTCACAGGCATGAATACATACAATACATATTATGTGCACCTTTGAAAGTTGATGTTAGTCTATTTGTAGAAAGACTTTTACAAAAAGAAGACAGGTCATAGTTTGTTCAACATCTCTACAATTACAGTCATGACAGGTTTAGTAAGTATAGTAGATTTATCTTACCCACATTATTGTCAACACTTAAAAGGGGAAAGATTCAGATAAAATTGTCATATTTGGCATGCTGCTATTTGCTTCATGTCCATATCAGTCACACATTGTCTGAATATGAAACTTTCGGTCTTGCAAATACTAAAATACAATACCCCCCCCCACCCCACCCTCCCGCTTTATTTCTCTGCTCTGCTCACATACTCATCTTCATTTACTTCTTACCAATTAGTTTTTGGCAAGTAGCAATATTTTCATTAATGTTAATATTTATCCATGCATATGTACCTCTTTGCTCCTTTTCTTAAGTAGTGTCTGCATCTGCCTAGTTTTAGATCTATGTCCACTTTATATAGGCTTCCATTTCCATACTTTCATATACGTACTAATGTCTCACCATCCGCTTTTGTTTAGAAAAAAAAAATCCTGAGCATCGATATTCATGTTAATAATTATTGTATTAATAATATTTGTTTTCATTCTCCTTCCCCAGCTTTGTTCACACCTGACATATGTATGAATTGCATGTTACATCAAGTCTTTGATTTGCTTTTGTGGTTTTTTTTGTAAATTTCTTTTTCTTTGCTGGTCATGTTGTCATATTTGAATGAATAAAACACTCAATGCATTATCAAACCTCTTTCTTTTTCTCTGATGATTATTGTTATTTTTATTGTTATAATAAATGTGTATCCTGGTTTTATTCTACTCATGGATATTTACATGTATACGGTTACAAAAATTGTCTATTGTAGATTACATGAAGTTAGTGAAGACCTTAAAATGTGAACAGGCATACATTGAGATCTATGGAAGCATTTGGTTGACCTAGAGGAAGAAGACCCTGAATAAAGGTTGGCCAGAATGAAGCCCTCTATTGAGCTTTAGCAATCATCAGTATTAGTGTCTAGTCATGGCTCAGTTTTGATGCAAATGCAATACAAACTCTGTTATAGTGAGAACGGGCGGACCAGGCAGATGTTCTTGCTATTGCCGAGTTTAAAAAACTCCAGAATGATGAATTTACAAAGAGAAATAAAAGTAAAAGAAAGTAATTTTATCTTGTAACAGGCATCATAGGCTTAATACTAAGTGCGGTATGAGAACGCCATTGGCACCGTGCCCACTTGAATCAGATGAAGAAGAAAGGGGGGAAGGGTGAAGAAGGACCCCTTCTTCATCAGTTTCTTTGTTACCGTCCAGCACCAGATGTGCCCCAACGGAGTAAATGGACGAGGTGGAGGTGAGGTGAGTGTTGAGAAAGTTTTTAACCAGGAAGGAAAGAATGAAAAATGTATCGTTATTCCAGAGTTCTTTTTATTACCGTTGTCGTTATTAGTGGACTCCACTGTACATGTTACTTTGTGCATTAGTTGTTTTTTTAACGCACAACCGACTTATAAAACCACATCAGAATGAATGCACAAGCATCAGTTGTGCTCGAGATGAATTATTTTATAAAGTATGTAATCCAATTGTGTGCAATGTCCCGACCTTTCATTATTATTGATAGACTTATGTAGGCTCACTAAAAATATCAATGCAAATCCTGCAATGAAAACACGAAGCAGGAAGCAATAGACATGCAAGAATGGGAGGTTTCGATCTCATTGAGGAAGATCCAAAAGTCAGAGTTCTTTCCCTTCCCTTTACCTTTAGCAGTTCCAGGAATTGAATAACAAGGTCTCATTGAACTACAAGGACCACTATTGGAACTGTCTCTTTCATCTGGATCTAGAGGATCAGCATCAAATAAGTCATCATCAGATTCACTCAGATTATCATCATTGTCAAAATCAGAGCCTTTATCAAGTGTGCACAGTGCAAAGTCTGGTTGTGCTGTCAAACGTGCACTGCCATGAAAAGATGCATTATATGAACTAGCAGGAGCCATATTTCTTTACAAAAACCAATTGAAAAATGCACAGAAAGCACTTGATTTTTCAATGTTACACATCTACAGTGGAATTCACCTAACACGAACCGGCTTTACACAAATTTTACCCTTTACACGAACTGAATGCGAATCCCGGATAAAATGCTTTATTCAAGTAATTCAACATTCTATAAAACAAACTCAGATTTCACTAGAATTTCACTAGATTTTGTTAACATGAATCAGAACCAGCGCTTCATGTACCTTTTCCAAGTTTTACTCTCGTTCTTGCACTAGCACCAACAACGCTTCGTGCTGAGCAAGCCAGGTGACGCATACGTGTTAAAAAAGCCTAGCCTAGATCTAATGTTACATCCGCACTTCTGATGCACAAAGTGAGCTCATGAGAGTGAGTGGGGGTGCCTGATGAAGGGACACACTAGCGCATCACACACTGTACCGTGTCACGACATAGGGCCGCTTACCGCAAGGCTTGTGTTCCGATCGTGTGTCACTGTGTGATGAAGCGATTTGCTGGTCACCCCATTGTTTGCCACTGCCAACCCCCCATCCGACCTTCCACATACCCCCACTCCATTCTTTGAGGCCTACCATAGTGGGGTAAACTAGTATGGATTTGCTTTGCCTGTGCCAACATCCATCATTCATTCATCACACTTCGTTTTCGATTAAGTAGGCCTAGCCCTCTCGCATTTTACTCCGTCTCTCTTAATTTTCTTCAATCCTCGTAACAGGAATTCTTGATAAACAAACTAATTACACTGGTCCCATGGAGTTTGTGTTACCAGGAGTCTACTATACTTTCTCACTCTCATGAGACACAGGAGTAAGCAAAGTGATTTACCTTGGATTATAAAAGCTATACAACAAAAGAAACGTGGATGTCTGCCGAACGCTGCCAGCATTGTTCAGGCTTTTGAGAGTTAAATGGTATTGAGTTTTGAACCTATGGATAACAAAATCCGGAAATAAAAGTATTTTTGCTCTCCTGTAAAATTGACTCTGTACATCAGTGCAGTTGGATTATGCCATATTGGAAAAAAATCAGCACAATAAGCTGAACTGGAAGCAAGCCATGTTTAATTGTAGTTAACACACAATTCAATGCATTTTCCACTAATTTCCATTCTTTCAATCCAGAAATTAATAAAATTGTGAGATTATGTGATAAGATGATATTCAATTTTATTAATAACAAGAGTGTAACAATTATTCACCTATCATATAACAAATAACGAGCCATTAAGAAATGAAATTTGGACAGATTTATATTCTTAAAAATTGCAAAGCAGAAAAACAAGCAAGCAATGATTACTCTTCAGTCCTTGGAAAGTTATACATGAATCATAATCATATAGCCTACCCATGCAAAAAGAAAGTATGCTGTAATGTACATTTGGTATGGGTCAAATGTTCAATATATTTCATTCTGACTGACGAGACATATGAGAAGTAAGTAGAAATTATTTTCTTGTGCCTTTTAATTTTACTATTAAGAAGATTAACTTTCACAAGCTGACTGGGGAAATCCACATGTGTGCTTATTGAATGTTAAGATTAAAATCAAAATAATGTAAGGCAAATCAGAACTTTAGTGGGAATCAAATGTTGAATTTTCTTTTCTTCTAGATGTGTACATGTATGTTTAAAAAAAAAGAAAAGGTATGGCTGATGCTTAGGCTGTTAGAAGGAATAAAATAGAATAATTAGCAATACTCATTCTTTCTAATTAACATTTTGATTTTGAATTATATCTCATCAACATCTGAGGGAAAATGAAATCATTGTTGCATGAATCCAAATACAGTAATCACTGGCTAAATGGACAGTAGTTGGGATTCCAGCAGTGAAAACATACAATTAGGCGAAACGTCTAGTTAGCTGAAATGACCAGACAGTGAAGAGAGGTGATAATTCCTGGTTTAACAATGGTAAAGTCAGACACACATTCTGACTTTCACCACAAAACCAGATTTATTAACTTATCTTACTAATGCATTCTTTAAACGCACCTGTCTAATGATTAGGACAGTGACAATGTACACACATAGGCGCTTGTGTATGACTAGGATAGAGAGGTATCATTCTTTGTGTCAATGTGTATATGTAACTGCAATAAAATTTTCAAAGGTTATAATTTATAAAGGAGAATCAGCACCCATAATCCGGATGTCCAGTTGAAGAAAACACTGGACTTCCAGCAGACCACCAAGGCAAACGAAACAAAAATGATCGTCTCACCAGACCACCCCGAGGGAGGGCCATTATCATAACGTTAGGTAAGCTCATTATGGAAGACTGACGAGAATGATGGGCCAATGGGGCAGTCAGTTAGACACTGGGATGAGATGTGATTGGCCAACAATCACATGGCTTATGCAGTAAGGTAAGGTTGAGAGTCTCCATGCCCTGCATGAGTTTTTTAAATGACGGCTTAGTTCTATATTTACACAATCATACACCAATAAACCTATGCAGAACCTTTATTCCATGTGCTAAGCATTATGGAGCACAATATTCCACTTCGATTCTTTTTGACCCTTGATTAGCTTTTATCAGCCAAAATCCTTTTTCTTGAACCGTCCATTTTGCTGCGCCCAATTAGCCAGTAACAACTGTATCAAGGTTAAAAAAGATTTGTTTTGAAATCAAAGCAAAACAGGTCTTTCATGCTATTCAAACATGTACTGTGGCCTTATTATATGATTCATCTCAATCTATATATACTGGTGATCGCAAGAAAGTATACACCCGATTTTAAACTTCATTACTGATGGAAAAAACATAACAAATGAGTCAATACTAGTAAAGTTGGTTTATAAAATAATTTGACACATATGATGACATTTGAATATATATTAATTAAATTACTTGCAGTTGAAATAATGAAAGCTTTAAAAGCAGATCCCTAAAAAATTAT
The DNA here is from genome assembly GCA_025770095.1 of Goniobranchus kuniei. NCBI lineage: Eukaryota > Metazoa > Mollusca > Gastropoda > Nudibranchia > Chromodorididae > Goniobranchus > Goniobranchus kuniei. The sequence continues at coordinate 12,850 of JAOYNN010539676.1, forward strand.
GTTAAAATGCATTTTTGCCTTCTAATAAAGTGTAACCCCCCCGTGACTTGCAATGGCAGCTTAACACCTGCGCCTCATCAGTTGGCATTGTGGAATGTTATTACATTCAACCAATAGTGCTTAAAAGAGTTTGTCTCTACGTCCGAGAATTTCCTACGCACGTTCAATAGGGTTGAGATCTGGGGACATAGAAGGCCAAGGATTCAACACATCAATGCTATTATTTAAAAGAAACTCGTGTAACTCTCACTCTATGTGGTCTTGCTGCTTTACAAATCCTTCTGGCTGTCTTAAAAACAGACATCATGAGTCTGTACAATGTTCTCTGTGTATCTTTGATCTGTGTGTCGTCCATGCATTCTGAGAAGTAGTGTGCAATGATCTGTTGGAATTTCAGCCCAAACCATAACCTGTGTATTGCTTCTGGTTGGGTGCCTAAAGAATACATAGCTGCTCATATCGTTCAATCACTCGACGATAACAGCTCATCCAACCGTCGTGCCGTCCAAACAAAAACCGTGATTCATCACTGAACAGAACATCGTCCCACTGCTTTCTTAGCCAAGTAACATGGATATTTTCCCAATTATAAGCATAGACGCCGATTATACAGATGCTTGTAGCAATAAACATTGCAGTGGGCGTCGTGCTCTTGTACCAGTGTATAATGCGTTAGAATTCAACGCCATATTGTATTCCTACTGATCGGGTTATCTCCAGGAAAATGTCAGGCCATATGAGTAACGATTGAAATCAATGGCATAAATAACTTGTTCTTGTGTAATTGTCCACACCTTGTGTAGTGATACGGGGTCTGCCACTTTGATATTTGACATCGGCCACTTACTGTTTCTCTTTCCTAGAAACGTCTGGGTAAAGATTGCAAAGTCCTCCATGTCACATGCAGTATCTTTGACACTTTGACAAATTGCAACACTGTACCAGCTTCAAGATGCCCCACAGACAAGCTCATTCTTCTTCACTGAGACGAGGCATTTTTAAAAAGTAAAATCGAATTTCAGGATTTGTGAATATCAAACTGGCTATAACTGTGAAAGATAACGAATAGTGTCGTATTAAAACTTGATATCGATGTAGAAGTTGATAGAGATTGACTGTGTAGCAAAAAGCAATAACTGTTGATTGTCATGTGACCAAGAAAAGCAAATACGTCAACTGCGCACGTGATTCCAGTGGTGAAGGATCTAATGCATGAATTTTACTTAGTAATTGCAGTGACACAGTAAATACTACTCACAAGAACACGTGCAAAATTCACGCTTCTATGTTCACATACTGTCGAGTTATTACAAAAGAAAATCTATACTTTCTCT